>NW_021025928.1:780795-840795 GCF_004153795.1 Camellia sinensis
TGTGACAGTCACTAGCTACATGTGTTGTAAATTACTTTACAGGTCGCTTTTCCCGTCTTAGAGGATTTGGAAATTCAGAAATTGCCTAACATAATAGAGATATGGAACAAGCAATTACTCATAGCCTCAGAAGAAGAATCAAAGTCCTTCTGCCAACTGAAAGATATGAAGGTTTCTAATTGTGAGAAATTGGTACATGTGGTCACATTCAATATGTTGCCACGACTGCAAAATCTGAAAAAATTCAACGTGGATAATTGTCCAAGGATGGAAGCGATAGTCTCGGAAAAAGAAAAAGAAGAAGGAACCACCGGGAATGATATCATCGTGTTCCCTCAATTAACAACTCTTTATCTTTCTGGGTTGGTGAGCCTTAAAAGTTTCTACAATGGGCCTACAAGATCTGAAGCACAACCCTTATTCAACCACCAGGTTCGATTTTCCTTTTTTATTTTATTAACCCTTGCCATGGGAAAGCGTGCGCACAAAAAAAAAATTAAAATTCTTTTTCCATTACAATTTTAAATTTGAAGCTTATTTGAATATTCTCTTTCTGTCCAAATCCAAATAAAAGTAAAATAATTGCAAGGTGGATATGCTAGGGCTCTACGATGGAAATTACAATATTAGCCAAACAATGTTACCATAGATCAACAATCTCATAATTTCCATTCATTATGTCTTTGATCGTTACAAAAGATGATACATAGAATATATATTCACAAATCCTAGATTCTGAATCTATAGCATATGCCATGGATACAAGTGCAAAATGGAAATTAAAATCAAACAAGGAAATACCCTAATGGCTTGCAACTTTCCAAGACGATATTTGGTTACAACAAAATGAGTTTAAACTCAATACAAGTAAAGCCCAAGGCTTGAACAAAATATTTACATCAAGACACAAAAGGTGAAGCCTTAAGCTCTGAGTCCTCCCAAGCTATGTCCTTGGCAGAGGCATATCATCAGCACCTAAAAGTTGTTTTCCACATAGGGTGAGCTAAAGTCCAGTAGGAATACTCTAACACAGTATATGAATTTTAGCAAAATCATAAGGTGAATGCACATGTATGCTATTTTCCGAATATTTCTCATTTTCCATCTCAAAGTCATGCAATGCCAAATCATATATCAATTCGTGAAAATAATCTTTTTAATACAGAAAATAGGTCAGTGGATACAAAATACTGAGAATAGGTACGTGTCTAGCAGTAGGCTATACAAACACTGCCAAAGCCATTTTACTAGTACTAACCAGAAGGATCGGCCCCTAACCATGCGAGTTTTTGGACTTTCACCAAGGACACACAGGACAACCTCATAGCCACAACCACACCCTCTAACTAGATTCACCCAGGTATTCACCCATTTTTCTCAAAATAAATACATTTACACTGTTCAATGAATAATGATGCGCAATGCACAATGGATGAGAAATTAGTTTAATTCAACCTAATCTTTATGGAACATCTACAACGATCAAGACTATCCTCCACCGATTGCCCAAAACAGTGATTTTTATTCAATAGATAAATTCCAAGCAAAAGATACATTTCCATCAATTACAATGGGATGATATCACATATCCAACTCCACCATCATTATCAACATAACCATTATTCCAATTCTAAGATATCCAACATCATTTCCATTTCCCTTTCACAATTTCAAATATCCAAAATGAGGACAAAAACCCTCTTTTCTTACAAAATCAATTTTAAGAAAAGATTTCCATCATTCTAACTCAACTCAACTCATCAAATGAGACGAGTCCAAAACAGAATTGCTATATAATCTGTTCACTAACCATCCTCTCATTAACAATTTCATCCAACCTAATCCGCCAAATAAACGTGGCCTTAAAATATAAATTCCTCCCTATGGTTCTAAAAATTACAAATACCCCATTGTTAGAAATTTTTTGTTTAAGAGAATTAACAGAAAAAATAAAATTTCTAACTACTCTCTTATATAACAATAAAATTATTTGAATTATTAATTAAAATATATTTATGAAATTATTAAAAAATAATAATTGATTTCATGATTTATTAATAAAATGAGTTATTTGTTATATGATTGGAAATTTGATAGGAAAATATGTAATTTCTAAAATCACTTGGGGCAATTTGTATTTCAAATAAACTTCAAAGGGTGTGTTTTATAAGGGATTTGGCTTATCTCTAGTTAAAAGTTCAATTGGGCTAGACAATTACAGTCTTTTACGAGTAAGAGTTTATGAAATGCCTTGGCCCATTATTTTAACTCTTGGTTTAGTTAAATATTTTCATAAACTCTTACCAGTAAGAGATTTTGACTCTCTGATCCAGTTGAAATTTCAACTGAAGAGAAGCCATTCCTTTTTATAGGAACATAGAACATAGATTATCAAAGTCAAATGAAAAAATTGACGATGAAATGTGAAAATAATGTGAAACGGATTTTACGGGTTCCGGTGGGGTTACTAGTTGAAGGAAATTGTGTTTAAATTATAACTGCTCAATATTTTAGATGGATATGAAAATGTGTAACTATGAATCAATTTACTTGCCTACTGCTTATCATTTATCTGCACATGGCCCCGATTACAAAAGCTAATTAATATATTCATTGTATAGCAGTTGCTAACCCCACTTGGGGGAGGTTACCATTTTTTAAGAGTCACTTACCAAAATGTGTTTTGAACAAACTTTGCAGGTTGCTTTCCCAGTCTTGGAGAATTTGACAATTACTAAAGTGCCTAACATAACAGAGATATGGGACAAGCAATTACTCATAGTCCTAGAAAATGAATCAAAATCCTTTTGCCAACTGAAAGAGATGGAGGTTAATAATTGTGAGAAAATGGTGAATGTTGTTTGGTCCAATATGGTCCCACAACTGCAGAGTCTGGAAAAACTCAATGTATATGGTTGTCCAAATATGGAAGTGATAGTTTGGGAACAAGAAAATGAAAAAGGACCCACCAATGATGATATCATTCTGTTCACTCGACTAACAACTCTCTGTCTTCAAAATTTAACGAAACTTAAAAGTTTTTACAGTTGGCCTACAAAATCGGAAGCACAACCTTTGTTCAATCACCAGGTACGATTTTCTAATTGATTTTATTAGAGCATATCTCTAATGCACTTGGCATATGATGCATTTTAGTTAAAATGCCTAATGTAACTTACTTTTGTCAATTCCAACGAACTAGGTATATGGTTAGGCATTTTGTCTCAACTAAAATTCAATAGTTAAATGTAGTTAGCCTTCAAATGCTAGGCACAATGTTCTTGACCTTTATGATTATTTCCCTTTAACTTTAATGATGATGTGGCTTTTTTTAAATTAAATAGTGTCAGGATGAATAGTTAAATAAATAGTAGTATTGGAGTTCAAAATATAAAAAAGTAAATAGGAAAAATAAGTATATATATTTCATTACAATTTTTGAATAGATAAATACCTAATAGTATTGGAGATGCTCTTAACCATGACCATGGGAAAGCACACACAAAAATGAAAAGGGCATTGTTATATCAGTCCAAAAATTAGACCCAATTTTCAAGTGCAATGTGTTAGGGAAAATATGTGATTCCCCACAAGTGAATCAATCAATGGGAATAAAAACCAATGCGGAAAAATTAAATCAAAGGCAACACAAGAAATTTTACGTGGTTCCCTCAATGTGAGGTACGTCCACGGGATCGAAATCTGATTCCACTATCAACCAAATAAGTTCCAAACGATTACAAAAGAGACACTAATGGTCTCACAAAACCACCCTTAGGTGAATTCCAAATAATCACAAATAAACAAAAAAGAAAGAACTCACCAAATAGATGAACAAAAAACTTCAGAACCAGAGTTGTAGAAGATCCAAAATAACTTCACCAAGTCATCCAACTATGAAGCCGAAACGGAAGTAGCCAACCGAAGATCACTAACAAACCCACAAGTGTACCAAGCACTATCTTAACACATATGACTTGGCAGCCACACTGTTTCACAAAACAAATCCAACCAAATTGATTGATACACCCAACACTCTCACCGAAAAAAAAAAAAAAAATTGCTGCTGCTGCTTCACCTACGGTACACACAAAACAATATATATATATATTGTGAATCTAGGATTTTGTAATCAAACTCTAATTGTTATCAAATTAGATTAGGTCTCTTAAAATTAGATATAATATATATAAAATATATCATATCCAAACCAAACCAAATTAAAATTAGGTCTCTTAAAATTAGATATAATATATACAAAATATATCATATCCAAACCAAACCAAATTAAAATTCTTTTTCCAAAACCAATTGGGTCCCATACTCCAATAAGGAGGTATACCTAACACAATGACGTGACAATCAATTAGGATATTCAAGATAATACTCTCTCTCATATTTTTTCAATCATCAACCAATCATATCATTTTAATATCACTGAGTTTAGAAAATAGATCTAAAATCCAATCATATCACTTTAATATCATTGAGTTTAGAAAATAGGTCTAAAAAGTGGTTCTGTATATCATTTTCCAAATGAAACTAAAATTAGAATTCCTATCCAACTGCAAAGTTGACTTTGAAACTGAATTGAATATTCAAATTCCATCCAAATAGAAAATAAAATAAGAAGGTAGTAAAATGAGTAGATATGCTACAATATTTAAGGAAATTATAATATATGTTGAAAAAATATGTATGAATCCTAAATTAAATGTAATTTTTTTCTTTATTACATATGAATCTTAATATGATTGTAGTTACCTAAATTATGCCCAAAATTGTAATTTTCCCAACCTTGACTTGGTGAGTCTTAAAAGTTTTTACAACTAACCTACAAGATTTGAAGCACAACCCTTATTTAACCACCAGATTTGATTTTGCTAATTTATTTTATTAACCTTAGCCATTGGAAAGCGTGGACAAATAAAAAAAAATTGAAATTCTTTTTCAATCACAATTTTAAATTTGAAGCTTATTAGAAGAAAAAAAAGAGTGTAAAAACGTAAATAATAATAATAATAATAATAATGTGACTTTTAAGCTTAGTTTGGATTTATCATCAATTTACTCGATTTTTTAGTGACTTTTTAGAAGAAAAAAAATGTGTAAAAAAGTAAAAAAAATGTTGTCCTTTTTTTAGTGACTCTTTGACTTTTTAATTAAATATATCATTTTCCAAATAAAACCTGAATATACTGATTTTAGTAGTAAGAATAAGATTTATAATCAAATATAATATTTTTACAAAGGGTATCGACTAAGTTAGGATAACCAAGGTGAAGGTAGCTAGTTGAGTTAAAGTTTGATCAGGTAAGAGAAGTTGAAGTGCGTATGGTTTAGAACAACTAAAAATGGGATTGAATATGGCCAATCTGTGACACCATTAATGAAAGAAAAAGAAAAAATAATAAAAATCAGAAATGTAGACTTGATAAAAAAAATATAATAGAATTACTTTATGCAAAACCATTATAATATATTTAATATTTTTACTATTTAATTTTAAATTATTTTTTGTGTATTTATTGAAGACTGTACATAGCACGGATATCATGCTAGTTGTTTTATACACAAATTCAATATGCTTTGTTTATTTAATATATTAGTTTATTAATTGTTTTAATATAAAATATTTAAAAATATTATAAACTAAAAATTAAAAATATTTTATAGTGTCACGATCAAATTAAAAGAATGACTTTAGTGCCAGTCAATTGTTGAAGGTGGTCCGCTGAAATTAACAGTGTTGGAAAATCAAGAGGTTAACTGTAGTCCCAAGAATGGATCTAAGGGGGGTTCGGAGGGTGGCGACCGCATTCCTAAAAATTTGAAAAATATCATATATTAGGTTCGGAAATTTAAAATAATTAAATAATAAGGATTTATACCTCTAAATAAATTTCCACACTTTCATATTGATAATTCTAGATTCATCCTTGAGCGTAAGAGATCCACCTGATGTGAGACCTACCTTTTATGAGACATCTATATCTCATTTTTGATCTATTCCATGACATACTCAGACTTATTAATCTTGCGACTATGGCTTTCTATATCGATCGATAAAAATTCTACAAGAGTCCCATAATAGTGCAAATTATACACCATACTGAAGGTCAGATAGAATTGCAATTGCCTTAAATGAGTTAAAAACTGAAACAATAAAACCTTACTAGCAAAGGCACATGATGATTAACTTTTATTTTTCTCTTCAGTAATATTAGGGATCATGAAATGAGTATGAAATTTTTTCATTATTTGATTAGTGTGTGATGTTTTATTATATGTGTAATTCAAAGATGAAAAATCTTTGTAAAGCATTTCATAATATATATTTTTTATGATCCCTAACATTACTTTTTTTCCTTTTCCATAGGCCAAATACTTTACACTTATCATATGATTTTCTCTATTTAAAATATTATAAATACAATCTTTGATATTTGCTTCGGCCATGTTTGTTTCGCAACTTGAGTGACCGGATTGAACTATCTTGGTTATGGGTCCCACCCACAGCATGTTTGGCAGTGAAATAGGAGAGCGTATTGATAGTGCAAGAGACTTAGTAATCGCCCTCAGTAGAGGGATTAGCTTGGCTGGATTTTGGGCGGGATTAGAAAAATAATGAGAGGATTGAGTCTATTTTATATAATTTTTTTTTTGTACCAAGTGCACCTGTTTGTTTTAATATTTGTTTTAGTTTTTTTAATATAAAAATAATTTATTTATTTATTTTATATAAAAATAATTTAACAATCCCATCACTAATCATCTCCCGTACTATCATCAAAATAAACACACTTTTACTTAATCCCCTCACTAACAATCTCCACATTAATAATCTATAACATTCCAAAATAAACACAATATACCCATCTCATGACAACCAATAAATAGCAACGTAAATGAATTGATAAGCTTTCACTAATCAGAGTTTGATATACAAAAGGTGACACATGCAATATACATTCATAAACAGCACATCCTGAATCTACAGTATGTGTTACCAGATAGTAAAAAGAAATGAAAGTTAAATAGATAATCATATGCCCTAAAGGCTTACATCTTTCCAAGTCAATACTTAGGTATATCAAAAGTGAGTCTTAAGCTTAATACAGAAAAAGCCCTTGGCTTTTACGAAATTAAATACAAAACAACAACACTGAGCCTTCAGCTCCACAATCCTCCCAAGCTAAGTCCTTGGTGGAGGTATATCACCAGTACTTGAAAATGGTTTTCCCGCATAGGGTGAGCCAAAACCCAGTAGAAATGTTAAAACACAATGTATAAATCTTAACAAAGTCATAAGGTTTTATGTATATGAAATGCCAGTGCCAAAACATTTATATCCTTTTTCAAAAGTCGTGCTATGCCAGGTTTATATCACAATTCTCAAAATCATGTCCTTTACAATAGAAAAACATAGGGAAATCTCAAACCAGTACAACCTTTCACGAATATTTCGTCCGCAGGAAACCGTCGAACGACACCCATGTAAACGTAGCCTATACAGGTACTACTATTGCCATTTTACGGATATTTTGTTCGTGGGAACCGGCACCCATGTATACGCGCATTTTTTGAAACTTTCACACTGGAAACACGTGCCAACTTGATTTGGTGATACACACCTCTTTCCCACGTTCACTCCTTTTTTCTCAAAATCATATACATTTTCAATGTAGTAAATGAGCAACAATGTTCAATGCACATGGATGAGAAATTAGTTTTAGTTCACCTAATTCTCATGTTTTTTCTACAACACTCGTAGCTATCCTCCACTGATAGCCCAAAACAGATATCTCTAAACAGATAAATAAATTTCATTAAAAATACACTTTTCCAAAATCTCAAGTTGGGAGTGATAATATATATCTAACTCCACCATCATTATCAACATTATTTCAATTTCATAATTCTCAACATCAATTCCATTTTCTCTTTACAATCTCGAAACATTCACATTTTAGAGCAAGATCTCTTTCTCTTTGAAAATCAATTTCAATGTAGAAAATACCTCATTTTAACATATATCAATCCCAATTTCATACCCACAAGCTTTTCCAAGAAACCATTTGAAAACCCTTCTTTTACATTTTGATTTCAAACCCTAAGTTTTGACAAAAAGCCCCCAATCCACTATAATCCTTGAAAAAACAAAGAACTAAGGTAAAACTTATACAAGAATGTGAAGAATCCCTACCTCAAGCTTAGAAGATGAGAGAGAGAGTGAAGAAACTTCAACAACACTGAAACTTAACTTTGTTCAGATGAAAATAAAGCTCTAAGTGAGCTCTACCTTTCTCTCAAAGGGAATAGGGTAGAGAAATCAATGGATCTAGGTGTTTTAGGAGGAGAAGGTGGTTTTTGAGAAAGAGTGTAGATCTAGGGTTTTTAGAAGTTTAGAGAGAGAGAGAGAGAAATGAAAAAGTGATGTAAAAAGTGATTTTTACGGACTGATATACGCGTAGACCGCTTGAGCACAAGAAGTGACGCTCGAGCGTAAGACACAAAAGATGTGACAGCTCGAGCGTGAAATACAAACCCCCAGCAGTTTTACAGACAGAAGGCTAACGGTCGAGCTCAATAAAGGCTGCTCGAGCGCAAGAAGCTTCGCTCGAGCGAAGAATACCACTTCCCAGTAGTTTTGCAGACCTGCAAAAGTACTGAGAATTCACAATGACCGCTCGAGCACAAGAAGTGACATTCAAGTGTAGAAGCAAAATTCTAGGCAATAAGGCTTTCGAAAAACAAGGTACCAACCTGTTCCAAATGCAACTAACACATCCCAAAAGCTAAACTCAAGAGGAATAAGGCGAAACAAGACATGGATAACTATCTATGACAGTGAAACCCGGATCCAAACATCAAATGAGATGAGTCCAAAACAGAATCGCTATATAATCTGTTCACTAACCATCCTCTCATTAACAATCTCATCCAACCTAATCCGCCAAATAAACGTGGCCTTAAAATATAAATTCCTCTCTATGGTTCTAAAAATTACAAATACCCCATTGTTAGAAATTTTTTGTTTAAGAGAATTAACAGAAAAAATAAAATTTCTAACTACTCTCTTATATAACAATAAAATTATTTGAATTATTAATTAAAATATATTTATGAGATTATTAAAAAATAATAATTGATTTCATGATTTATTAATAAAATGAGTTATTTGTTATATGATTGGAAATTTGATAGGAAAAGATGTAATTTCTAAAATAACATGGAAAAATTTGTATTTCAAATAAACTTCAAAGTGTGTTTTATACGGGATTTGGTTCATCTCTAGTAAAAAGTTTAATTGGGCCTGACCGTTACAGTCTTTTACCGGTTAGAGTTTATGAAATGCCTTGGCCGATGATTTTCACTCATAGTTAAATCTTTTCATAAACTCTTACTAGTAAGAGATTTTAACTGTCTAGTCTAATTGAAATTTCATGTGAAGAGTAGCCATTCCTTTTTATAGGATTATGTAACATATATTATCCGAGTCAAATGGAAAAACTCACGATGAAATGGGAAAATAATGTGAAAAGGATTTAAAAAAGAAAAAAAAGGGGTGGTGCTGGGGTGGGATTACTAGTTGAAGGAAATTGTGTTTAAATTATAACTACTCAATATTTTAGATGGATATGAAAATGTGTAACTATGAATCAATTTACTTGCCTATTCCATATCATCTACCTGCACATGGACCCGATTACAAAAGCTAATTAATACATTCATTGTATAGCAGTTCCTAACCCCACTTGGGGGAGGGTACTATTTTTTAAGAGTCACTTACCAAAATGTGTTTTGAACAAACTTTGCAGGTTGCTTTCCCAGTCTTGGAGAATTTGAAAATTACTAAAGTGCCTAACATAACAGAGATATGGGACAAGCAATTACTCATAGTCCTAGAAAATGAATCAAAATCCTTTTGCCAACTGAAAGAGATGGAGGTTAATAATTGTGAGAAAATGGTGAATGTTGTTTGGTCCAATATGGTCCCACAACTGCAGAGTCTGGAAAAACTCAATGTATATGGTTGTCCAAATATGGAAGTGATAGTTTGGGAACAAGAAAATGAAAAAGGACCCACCAATGATGATATCATTCTGTTCACTCGACTAACAACTCTCTGTCTTCAAAATTTAACGAAACTTAAAAGTTTTTACAGTTGGCCTACAAAATCGGAAGCACAACCTTTGTTCAACCACCAGGTACGATTTTCTAATTGATTTTATTAGAGCATATCTCTAATGCACTTGGCATATGATGCATTTTAGTTAAAATGCCTAATGTAACTTACTTTTGTCAATTCCAACGAACTAGGTATATGGTTAGGCATTTTGTCTCAACTAAAATTCAATAGTTAAATGTAGTTAGCCTTCAAATGCTAGGCACAATGTTCTTGACCTTTATGATTATTTCCCTTTATCTTTAATGATGATGTGGCATTTTTTAAATTAAATAGTGTTAGGATGAGTAGTTAAAATATACAGTAGAGTTGGAGTTGAAATATAAAAATGTAGATAGGAAAAATAAATATATATTTTATTATAATTTTTGAATAGATAAATACCTAACAGTGTTGGAAAATGAAGAGGTTAAGTGTGCTCCCAAGGATGGATCTAAGGGGGTGTAAAGGGAGGCGATCGCCCTCTCAAAAAATTGAAAAATATCATATCTTATGTTAAAAAATTTAAAATAATTAAATAATAAGATTTTATACCTCTAAATAAATTTTCGCACTCTCATATTGATAATTCTAGATTCATCCTTGAACATGAGAGATCCACCTAATGTGAGACCTACCTTTTTATGAGAGATCTATAGATCATTTTTAATTTATTCCTCGACATACTTGGGCTTATTAATCTTGCGACTATGGCTTTCTATATCGATGGATAAAAGTTCTACAAAAGTCCCATAACAGTGCAAATTATTCCTTTCACACCATACTGAGGGTCAAATAGAATTGCAATTGCCTTAAATGAGTTGAAAAGCGAAACAATAAAACCTTATTCGCAAAGGCACGTGATGATTAATTTTTATTTTTCTCTTTAGTAATATTAGGAATCATGAAAAAAATATCATGAAATGAGTATGAAATTTTTTCATTATTTGATTAGCGTGTGGTATTTTATTGTATGTGTAATTCAAAGATAAAAAATCTTCATAAAGCATTTCATGATTTTTTTTTTTTATGAACCTTAACATTACTCTTTTTTCTTTTCCATAGGCCAAATACTTACACTTATCATATGATTTTCTCTATTTAAAAGATTATAAATACAATCCTTGATATTTGCTTAGGCTATGTTTGTTTCGCGGCTTAAGTGACCGAATTGGACTATTATGGTTGTGAGTCCCACCTACAACATGTTTGGTCGTGAA
Source organism: Camellia sinensis (assembly GCF_004153795.1). Classification (NCBI taxonomy): domain Eukaryota; kingdom Viridiplantae; phylum Streptophyta; class Magnoliopsida; order Ericales; family Theaceae; genus Camellia; species Camellia sinensis. The sequence goes on from NW_021025928.1 coordinate 792,184, forward strand.
ATGAGAGGGCGGATTGATAGTCCAAGGGACTTAGTTTGGTTGGGTTTTGGGTGGGATTAGAAAAATATTGAAAGGATTGAGTCTATTTTATCTAAAAATTTTATTCTTTATTTTTTGGTACCAAGTGCACCTGTTTGTTTTAATATTTTTTTTAGGTTTTTTTAATATAAAAATAATTTATTTATTTATTTTATATAAAAATAATTAAACAATCACATCATTAATCATCAAAACAAACATATTTTTACTTAATCCCCTCACTAACAATCCCTACATAAACAATCTCTTCACTAACTATTCTCTCACTAACAATCTCATTCAACCCAATCCGCCAAACAAACGTGGCCTTAAAATATAAATTGCTTCCTATGGTTCTAAAAATTATAAATATCCCATTGCTAGAAATTTTTTGTTTAAGAGAATTAACAGAAAAAATAAAATTTCTAACTACTTTCTTATATAACAATAAAATTACTTGAATTGTTAATTAAAATATATTTATGAGATTATTAAAAAAATATTAATTGATTTCATGATTTATTAATAAAATGAGTTATTTGTTATATGATTGGAAATTTGATAGGAAAATATGTAATTTCTAAAATCAAATGGGGCAATTTGTATTTCATATAAGCTTCAAAGGGTGTGTTTTATAAGGGATTCGGCTTGTCTCTCTAGTTAAGAGTTCATTTGAGCCCAACGATTACAGTCTCTTACCGGTAAGAGTTTATGAAATGTCTTGGCCCATTATTTTAAATCTTAGTTTAGTTAAATCTTTTCATAAACTTTTACTAGTCAGATTTTAATAGTCTAGTCTAGTTCTAATTTCAACTGAAGCCGTTCCTTTTTATAGGATCATAGAACATAGATTATCAAAGTCAAATGAAAAAACTGACGATGAAATGTGAAATAATGTGAAACGGATTTTACAAAAATAAAATAAAATAAAATAAAAAGGGGGAGGGGGAGGTTTACTAGTTGAAGGAAAGTGTGATTAAATTATAACTGCTCAATATTTTAGATGGATACGAAAATGTGTAACTATGAATCAATTTACTTGCCTACTGCTCATCATCTATCTGCACATGGCCCCGGTTACAAAAGCTAATTAATACATTTATTGTATAGCAGTTGCTAACCCCACTTGGGGGAGGTTACCATTTTTTAAGAGTCAGTTACCAGAATGTGTTTTGAACCAACTTTGCAGGTTGCTTTCCCAGTCTTGGAGAATTTGAAAATTACTAAAGTGCCTAACATAACAGAGATATGGGACAAGCAATTACTCACAGTCCTAGAAAATGAATCAAAATCCTTCTGCCAACTGAAAGAGATAGAGGTTAATAATTGTGAGAAACTGAATGTTGTTTGGTCCAATATGCACCCACAACTGCAGAATCTGGAAAAACTCAATGTATATGGTTGTCCAAATATGAAAGTGATAGTCTGGGAACAAGAAAATGAAAAAGGACGCACCAGTGATGATATTATTGTGTTCACTCAACTAACAACTCTCTGTCTTCAAAATTTAACGAAACTTAAAAGTTTTTACAGTTGGCCTACAAGATCAAAAGCACAACCTTTGTTCAACCACTAGGTACGGTTTTCTAATTGATTTTATTAGAGCATATCTCTAATGCAGTCGGCATATGATGCCTTATAGTTAAAGTACCTAATATAAATTACTTTTGTCAATTCCCCCGAATTAGGTATATGGTTAGGCATTTGTCTCAACTAAAATTCAATAGTTAAATGTAGTTAGCCTTCCAATGCTAGGCACAATGTTCTTGACCTTTATGATTATTTCCCTTTTATCTTTAAAGATGATGTGGCATTTTTTAAATTAAGTAGTGTTAGGATGAGTAGTAAAATAAATAGTAGTGTTGGAGTTGAAATATAAAAAAGTAGATAGGAAAAATAAATATATATTTTATTATAATTTTTGAATAGATACCTAATAGTGTTGGTGATGCTCTTAACCATGACCATGGGAAAGAAAATACAAAACGCAAAGGGCATTGTTATATAAGTCAAAAAATTAAATCCAATTTTCAAGCTCAATGATGTGACAATTAATTCGAATATCTAAGGTAACACTCTCTCTCATATTTTTTCAGTCATCAACCAATCATATCCCTTACATATCATTGAGTCTAGAAAATGAGTTTAAAAAGTGGACTTGTATATTATTTTCCAAATGAAAATAAAATTATAATTCCTATCCAACTGCAAAGTTAACTTTGAAACTGAATTGAGTATTCAAATTCCATCCAAATAGAAAATAGAATAAGAAGGTAGTAAAATGAGTAGATATGCTACAATATTTAAGGAAATTACAATATATGTTGAAAAAATATGTATGAATTCTAAATTATATGTAATTTTTTTCTTTATTACATATGCATATTAATATGATTATATTTACCTAAATTATGCCCAAAATTGTAATTTTCCCAACCTTGACTTGGTGAGTCTTAAAAGTTTCTACAAGATTTAAATCTGAAGCACAACTCTTATTCAATCACCAGGTTTGATTTTCTTAATTTATTTTATTAACCTTAGCCATGGGAAAACGTGGACACATAAAAAAAAATTAAAGTTCTTATTCAATTACAATTTTAAATTCGAAACTTAGTAGAAGAAAAAAAAATGTGTAAAAAAGTAAAAGAAAAAAAATATAACTTTTTAGGTTAATTTGGATTTATCATCAATTTACTCGATTTTTTAGTGACTTTCTAGAAGGAAACAAAATGTGTAAAAAAGTAAAAAAATGTTGACTTTTTTTAGTGACTCTTTGATTTTTTAGTTAAATATATATAATTTTCCAAATAAAGCCTAAATATACTAATTTTAGTAGTAAGAATAAGATTTATAATCAAATATAATATTTTTACAAAGGGGTATTGAGTAAGTTAGGATAACAAAGGTAAAGGTAGGTAGTTGAGTAATAGTTTGATCGGGTAGGAGAAGTTGAAGGGCGGATGGGTGAGAGTAACTAAAAAAGGGATTGAATATGGCCAATCTGTGACACCATTAATGAAAGAAAAACAAAAAATAATAAAAATCAGAAATGTAGACTTGAAAAAAATAATAGAATTACTTTATTCAAAACCATTATTATATTTAATATTTTTACTATTTAATTTTAAATTATTTTTTGTGTATTTATTAAAGACTGTGCATAGCATGGCTGTCATGCTAGTTGTTTTATACACAAATTCAATATGCTTTATTTATTTAATATATTAGTTTATTAATTGCTTTAATATAAAATATTTAAAAAATATTATAAACTAAAAATTAAAAATATTTTATATTGTCAGGATCAAAGTAAAAGAATGACTTTAGTGCTAGTCAAATGTTGAAGGTGGTCAGTTGAAACTAAGGCCTTATTTGGCCATCTTTAGTTTTAGTCAAAAAGTCAAAAAATCATTATAAATTGTCACATTATTCTCTCTACTTTTTTACATATCTTTTCATAAAAAGTCAAAAAATTACTAATATAATATATTTCCAAATGAGGTCTAACAGTGTTGGAAAATCAAGAGGTTAAGGGTACGAGTCTTATTTCAAAGTTGTTTTGAAGATACAATCTGGTACTTCACTTGTCTTTTCTATTTCATTCTCCAATTTGATTTATAATTTATAATTTAAATTATTGAATTTTACAAAATGAATAATGAGATAATTGGTTAATTGACAAATGCGTTTTAATAAATCATTCAACGAACTTTGACAATGACATAAGTAAACTAAAGTTACAGATCGCATGTGATGAAATGTATTTATATTTTATCATAAATATAATCATGACAACATATGTATTTTTCTTTAATTATGACTTTTTTTTTTAAACAAAGTTTTTAATATTTTTAAATTAATTTTGATTATTTATTTAAATTCATGTATAGCACGAGTATTATGCTAGTTAATATTTAACACACATTTTCATTTATGTTTTAATTAGCGTAAAACCCGTGATATGCACTATTTTAAACAATGATTAAAAATTTTATTTTGAAATTACTTAAAAATAATATTGAATATAAAATTTTATAAAAATAAAATATTGTTTTTTTTAGCTATATGACATTAGACAATTTCTCACTTTGTGAAACTATCTAGTAAAACTAAGAAAATTTAAAGTTTTTTGTTCAGTTTTAAAATTGACAATATAATCAGCTCTTTTTTTTTTCAGTTTTAAAACTGTGAACATTGTTATTTTTTTAAGTTTTACAATTGAGAAAATTTTCATTTTTGTACGGAAATGTTCCATCATCATGCTCCTTTATGGATAGAATTTTTTTAGTTTTGCATAAGGGTAATTCTGAATATTAAAAATTTGTAAGAAATTTCATTGTGTTACTCTCCATTACATATCTAACAATTGTGAAATTATTGCATTGATTGTATTAAATTTTTTTTCTTAATTATATATATTGACTGGCGCGATATGTGTGTAATTCAAAGTAAAAGTAAAAAATAAATTATTACATCTTGTATGTCACTCAAACTTTTTTTTGAATATTTGTCATAAGGTTTGTGGTTGAAGAATGTTTACTTAAGTAGACCATTTTTTCACGGAGGAAATGCCTTGTACAGGTCGCTTTCCCAGCCTTGGAGGAATTGCTTATTTCTGGGGTGCCTAACATAACTGAGATTTTGGGCAATCAATTTCCCTCCAAACATAAAGTCAAATGTTTTGAGAAACGGATGAATGCTGTTCAATCTAATATGCTCCCAAGGCTACAGAATCTGAGAAAACTCTTAGAGAACGCAAAAGAGAAAGAAATGGCCCAAGAAAAGAAAAGAAATGATGATGTCATCATATTCCCTCGACTGAGGACTGTGAGACTTGACAGTTTACAGAACCTTGAAACTTTTTGCAGGACTGCAAGATCCGAAACACAAACCTTGTTCAACCATCAGGTACTAATTTCCTAACGCTTTTAATCAAAAAAATAAAATAAAAAACAAAGTACTTGAGAAAATAATATTAAGAATAGAATTCCAATCTAATTTAGTTTTTTGAGTTTGAATTTGAACTATGTATGTATATATATGAATTGAAACCAAATCCAAATAAAGGAAAGTGAGTTCAATTAGACCAGAGTTCCAATTGATGTAGAGAGCAGAATGAGACTCCAAACCAAGAGATCTGATCTGATAAAAAAAGCTCTCATCATTTGAATGGCGCACAATATGTGCCTTTCTTTTTTCTATTAATATATATATTATATATATGAATTACCTAAAATTATTTTCAACATTGTACCTTTTTTTAACATTGACTTGGACTCTATTAGAAGTTTACAACTGGAAATATTTTGCTTTTTGGTTTGGGCCGATATAACAACGTTAAATGTAGATACCAATTTGTTCCTTCATCAGTTGTAAATTACCGTCGTTTTGGATTTTGTTTGCTTTATAACACTATTTGCATGCACTATTCAAAGCTGTTGTAAATATACGTGCTCATAAAATGTTTAAAATATTTTTTTTAATTAAATTTAATAATTAAAATATCATTTTTCCATCAATTTTTCGTAACGAAAATAAAAATATGTTTTATATTGAAAATAAATCAAAAGAATGGGATTTAAATTAACAAAATTAAAATTTTACGATTTATTTTATTACAAAGGTCAAACCTTAGAGTTTGTTTTTGTAATTTTCCCTAGAAAAATTGTGTAGAATTATTATACAAAAGGGTGAATTAGACTAATGATCCTTGTAGTTTGAGACTTGTGTCATTTTGATCTCTGACCTTTCAATTGTGATACATTTGATCTTAAATTTTGAATCTTGTTCCAAAAAATGACAAATAAAGACATTGTTGTTCCATTTCAAGGGCAAAGTCGTCAATTTAATAAAATATAAGATAGTTTGGCAAAAATATATGTCAAAAAATTCTTTTTGAAATTTTAAAAATTATTTCTACACACCAAAGATAAAATTATATAAAAATGATTATTTTTTTACATATTTATTTATTTTTTATTTTTTTACCAAATTAATTTTTAATACGTGTTTGGATAATGATCATGTAATAGGTGGTTGTTTTTGTTTATTTTTTAGATGGTTATCATGTAATAGATCGTTGTATTTGATGTTAATAGACATTTTTGTGTGGTTATCATGTAATAAAAGGTTATTTGGTTTTTAACGTGTAGTCAATATGTTTAATATATGAAATATTTTTAGTTGTGAATTTTTTGATTTAATGGATTGGTTTAATAACGACATCAAAGTTGTCGCCATGTTTGACTTTTTAAAAAATAGAAACTAATTTAACGAAAATAAATATCAAAAAAAATTATTTTAAAAAATTATTTCTACCATCTAAAAAGATAAAAATATATAAAAATGATGTGTTTTTATTTTTTTTCACCAATTTAACTTTAATTTCTTAGAATTTTGTTTATTGAAAATAGATTATGAAAACCAAACCAAACATAATTTTATAACCAAGAAAGTTCCAACATTATTCATTAAAAAAAATGTCATTACATTTCAAACAACACACAAGTTAACCAGCACAAAATAAGTTGTATGATGACTTTGTTCTTGAAATTGACCGTTTGCAAATGAAACATCTTTGATTGTTCTTGTTTGTAACAAGATTCAAAATTTAGAGTCAAATATATTACAATTGAAAAATCATGGACCAAAGTGACACAAGTTCTAAATTACAGGAATCATTAGTGTAATCTGCCCTATACAAAATGGTACGACTTACTGTAATAATTAATTTACAAGTATGCAGTAAGGAAATTTGTATAAAAATGCAGCTGATTTAACATTTTTCTTTTTCATTATTATTTCATCAATTGATTCTGCGAGTTAGCATGGTGAAGTTGATCGCCATTCTTCTTCGGAGTTGACACCCTTAGTCACTGGTTCTTCAGAGGAGTTGATAGCCAATGACAGTAGAATGACTAGGTCCCAACTCTTTAAGAAATATTATTTTTCAAGCATCTAAGAAGGGTCCTTTTTTCGATTCAATTGCATAGGACTATTTTGAGTTTCAATATAGTCACTGGCTATTTGTTATTCTCTATGGCGAGTGTACAATCATAGTGGAATTGCATAGAATGAAGGCAATGTCTCCCTGGCTTCATTCTGTGTAGTTTGTGTGTTTATATATTTAATGTTGTAACATATAATTCGAATGAAGAGTGTTTCTTAGAATTTTTGGATTGCATCTTATTTGAATATTTTGTGATTCCTACTTTTATTGTGTTGCAGTAAATGTTATTGGATAATGTTGACCTAGGAATAGATGTTTCAGAAGGATTATTTAACAATTATGTAATGAACATTGCAGATTGCATGCCCCGAATTGAGGGTATTGTCCATTGGTTGGTTGCCAAACATAATAGATGTGTGGGACAAGAAATTACTCCCAACAGGGTCCTTTTGTCAACTAAGAGAAGTGAGGATCGAGGGATGTGACAAACTGGTGAATGTGATTCTATCCAATATGCTCCCACGATTGCAGAATTTAACAGAACTCTCTGTACAATACTGTCCAATGGTGGAAGAGATATTAACAGAGAAAGGGAAAGAAAAAGCAAATGCAGAAGCCAAAGAAAATATCATCTTGTTCCCTAAACTAAGGACTCTAGAACTTGGATCTCTGAAGAATCTCAAAAGTTTCTGTACCTCCAGACTAGCAGCACAACACTTCTTCAAACACCGGGTATGAATGTCCTTACCCTTTTTAATTGACCTTGGAAATAGGAAAACACATAATAATATATGTGCACATAAACATATGCATTTATACAAATTGAAGTATGATTACCGTTTTCATTCAAATCCCTATATTCGACCCCACACCATATCCATTTTGCTCTTGCTCATAGTAATGCATCCTTTAAAGATTTAGCAAGCAAGTAGATTTGGCTATGTTGTTTTAGGAATGTAAACTGCAATTACACAACTGAAGTGACCAATTTTTCTCCTATGCACTTTATAATTTTTAGTGTTTTTGGGAGGAATTCAGCCTGTACGTACATTTACAAAATTTAGTGTTGAATCACAAAATTTACATGCTAGATTGATGTAGAATGTGAGGTAGTATAAAACAGTTGTTGTCAATGTTCATTTTTAAATTTATTTATTTGTTTATTTTCAGTTTTGCACATCAATATTCCATCATCATGTTCCTTTATAGAAACAAAATTTTTAGTTTTACACAAAAAATAGTTCAATTTTTTCAAAAAAAATTTTTTTTTTTTTTTTTTTTTTTTGTGCATAATTGATGTTTTTGTTTATGGTTTCCCAATATTTGAGCTTGTAAAACTAGGCATTAACTGACATATTCTGTCCTTGTATCTGTTTGATCTATGAATAAGAGCAAAATGAGAGCAACACAAAGCACCCAAAAAAAAAAAATGGTGGTCTTGCAGATAAGCAGATGAAATGGTGGTCTAAACTCATAATATAAAAGTATTGTAGAACCAATCGTTATGTCAATTATTTATTATTCTTATTATTTTCAGTATTGAAGTATCTGAAATATATATTTTTTAAGAAAATGAAAATTTCTAAATGAAATTCACTGAGGTAAAAAAAAAATCAATTGTAACTAGAGCTTCTCTCTCTTTTCCTTTCATAATGAGATTCACATATGGCATTTTGATGTTACTTCTTGTTAATGATGTAAGAAAAATAGAAAAAACTGACAAAACCGATTGAACCGAACCAAACCGACTATATTTGGTCAATTTTTTAATATGAATTGGTCTGTGCAGTTTTTAAAATTAATTTTTTTGCAATTTTTGATTCAGTACCGGTTTAGGCACCTTATGCACCAAATTAAACCGAAACAGACTGAAAGTTTTGCATATTAAGAATAATATATATTAAATATATAATGAAACTGGTTGAGTACAAAGTTTTTTGGGTGAATGAGTACAAAGTTTAGTTGATTCACATAATTGTTTATTTTTTCTTAAATATTTTAAGTTTGACAATAAATATTGGCAATGTGATAAGTTATTAGTTTGCCACTCATATGTGCTTGAGTTAAATTTTGCTACTATTATACCTATATAGTTATATTAGATGTTTATGTCATTTTCAATTTTTTGTTTTACTCTATTTGATAGACTCTTGATTTAGTCTTATGCGATGATGATTTTAAACTTTGGTGTCAAGACTTTGGTTTTTAGATTATATTTTATTTCTAATTCTACTTCAATAAAAGCTTAAACACTTACGATTTATTAATTCTTTTGTTTGTATTTTTGTGAATGGTTGGATTGGATATTGAAGTAATATATAAATGGCTAATTCAATATTTTTATATAAATCATTTACTATACCACAAATTTAAGAAGTAAATCAAATTTGAAAGGTCATAAATCGAAAACTGTACTGAGCCGAACCATTTGAATTGGTGCAGTTTGGTGTGGTTTAGGAATTGGTCTGTATCGGTTCTCAATATAATAGAATCAACATTATTAGTTTGGTATAAATTTCATCTAAACACAGATCGTTCCGAACCGATTACATCCCTACTTCTTGTGAAAAAAATAAAAGAAATGGGCAGTAGACTATTAAAGCAACCTTGGTAAAAGGATAAATTATAGGGATTATTACATCCCAGTAATGTCAGAAAATATATATATATATACAAATTCATGAAAAGATTTACAAATTTAATTTCTATTATTATTTATAAAGTTTCTTATTGATTTTTAATTATTTTTTTAACATTCCCCTAATGTGATATTTCTTCTAAATTATATTAACACCTCTTGAAGTTTAAATTTAATACAGATCTCCCCTCTACCTTGCATAAAGTACGCTACAATCCCTGTAAGTGTCTAATTTGTAACTTGAATTAACAGAAAATTTACAATTACCTTATTAGCCTCACACTCTAAAATAAAAATACCTAATTATCCCAATCTAACAGCATAATCTTCTTTCCCAACCCACTCTCTCATCCGCATCCTTCAAGGAAAATTATTAGGTACTCCCGGAGAATCACGTGTTCATACTCCTTTATTAATCATCATTCATCATGCCCTCTCATGTTCCTCAATCACACAATATGAAATCATAATACCCCACTTCTCCACCAATCAAAATACAATGGAGCACCACATGATCGTGCTCTGAGAGTACCCAATTGTACGGGGAGGAAATACTCGTCGCTGTCTGTACTCCTTTTGTCCAAGCTCCTTGTCTATCCGATCGACCTGCGAGCACAACGGCGGTAAGCTACCCGGCTGTGTGTGGCCGGAAAATCCCTCTGACGGTCAAGTTAGCACACGCTCAGGGAGAGAGCAGAAGAGAGAGATATATCACAATGAGTGTTTTACCGAATGATGTTCCATCCCTAGCATGGGGGGCGCAGTCATGCTTATATGTTTTCCGCGCTCAACTTCGCACCCATTAGTGTCTCGACACATGCAGCTGCTCTCCCATCTGTCAGCACAAATCCAGCGAACACCACCTAACCAAACCGTCAGACAACATTAGCGGGAACTCGGCAGCCCGGCGGCATTACCTCGGCCTTCCACGACCGTGCTGTGTAACGTGCTCGAGTGCTCCACTCGCCGAGCTCCATAACGGCCGAGCTCGGTAGCATTCCGGCAGAGCCGAGTTCACGACAAGTCGGCCGGTGCTCAGAAGACATTTCCCGTCGAGCTATGCATGCGACCCATGGAACCCGGGTTCGCAGGCGGTCATCTCGGCCAAGTAAGCTCAATCCAAACATGGGACCTGGACCTCGGGCCTGGGCTTCGACCGAGCCAGATCAACTCCAGGGAAGCCCCAGTTAGCTCAACCTAAACAGGGGGCCTGAGCCACGACCGAGTGAAACCCACTTGGAACAGGCCCAAATTAGCTCGGCCCTATCCAGTCTGGCTTCTTCCACGGCCCAAAGTCAGATTATAAATCTCCCTCTCAATTGCCCCTTAATTCCATCCACGCAAGCGTGACTGGGATTACATGATCCGAGTGGGGTAGATCCGACCTCGGTTCTTAGTTCGCAAAACGTTAACCGCGCTAATCCCTAAGCTCGATTTCTTGATTTGCTCGGTTGACGTCTCAACTCGCCCTCCTGTCTCTTCAATACTGACGCTGTCGCCATTATGAACACGCGTCGGCCATTTATTGGCCTCAAGCAGCCAACCCAGACGTCCCTTCACATTCGAAATTTTGGCAGTTCTTTTCGCCTATAAATACGCCATTTCCCCTTCACATTTTCTTCTTACTGCCTCTCTTTTGTTCCAGATGATCAAACACCATTGTTGCCCTCTACTACCAAGCACCATTCTTGCTTTCGAGGACACGACTCTTGCCTTCTTCTGGTAAGTTCTACGAGTCTTTTTACTATTTTTTGATTTCGTATTTCACATTCTAGGGCACAAAAACCATTGGTTTTAGGATATAACCCCCCAAAAACCTCTTCTGCCCCTGCTCTCTCTATTGTTCTTCAACTTCAGTGATGAACACACGAAGATCTGGAGAGGACTGGGCTCCAGGTCTTCTTTTGATCCCAAAAAACACCTAAACAGAGCAAATTGCGAGTTTGCAAAAACTTCTGTAGGAACCGAGGTAGGCAGAGGACTTGACCGCTCGACCGGGCTAACATCTGGTCCGCTTGAACGGCCGAGCTTCTGGATTTACCTTCGTGACCGAGGTGGTCTGGCACTCCATCTGACCGATCTAAAGTCAAGCTCGTTTTGCGCGACCGCGTTCCCGCTTACACTTACCCTTATTTTCCTGCAGAGTCCACGGGGACCACGCACTAACACTAAGCCTCTCAAAGACTGAGCAGCCGTCAAACGAGAGTTTTTGACAAACCAACACAGTCGTGCTAAAACCAGCCGGCTACACATGGGGTGCTACCGCTTCCTAGTTGACATGCCGGTCGCACTAGCTCGGTGTCCCCGCCGACGTACATCTAGAGCTCGGTGCCGAGGACACAACCCTTTGGGGCAGACTAGACCAGTGCCCTTTCACCGTACTTTCCATTATCGAAGGCGGCCTTCGCTTCCCGGTCAACCCTTTAATGTGTGAGTTCCTGAGGCGCATCGAGCTAGCACCAACCCAAGTCTCAACCAACACCTATGGGATAATTAACGGGATAGCCGAGCTAAACAACCAGCTAGGCACCAGCCTAGGATTAGCCGAGATACTTCGCCAGTATACCCCCGGGCATACCGGCGATGGACTCAACTACTATTTAAAGATTAGGCCGGGCAAGGAAAAGATCGTGACTGGTACCCCAGATAAAGACATGCACGACGATGATTTTTTCTGGGTGTCCGGTAATTATTAAACAGCCGACGTGCCGGGCTGGTATATCAGCAAGAACTTCGGTTCAACATGTAAGCCGTGTTAATTGCTCGGTCAAATTACTTTCCTTCTATATTCTGTACTTAATATCTTTTCTTCTTCTCCTCTTTGCAGCAATCGAAGCTTTGCAAGCCAACTACCATTATCCCAACGAAGCAGCCATCAGAACTGTGCTGCGGTACCGTAATCGAGATTGCCACGAACTTCTCGGCTACGCACCGACCTACAGATACTCCACTCCCCGCTGAAGTAGAGTAACAAACTTTCTTCGAGCGCCATCTTCGCTTCCCGATCCAACTCTACCGGACGTGCCCCGAATCCGGCTGACAGAAGCAGAGGAGATGGCCAAACGAAGCCGCATCAAAAATCTCATCACCGCCACATCCACCGAGCTGCCGAGCATCCCTTCCCGTGCAGCTGTTGCCGGTTAAACAAGCAGGACCGTGGTTGCATTGGCGTCACCTGCAGCAGTGCAGACAAGCAAGGAAAGCCGCCGTGCTGGGAAAAGGCCTCACACCGCCGATCCTTCAGCCGAGCTCGTTGCAGAGCTGAACACCGAGTAACCAGCAGTCACAATCGAGCCAACACTCCCTTGGAAGCCTCAACTGAAGCACCGGGGAAAAGAGATCCCGGCAAGTGCTTCGGTCAAAGAGGATAAAGAGCACCTCCTCACCTTTGACCTAACCAAAGCCCTCCTTCTGCCGAGCAACGTGACCGGCAGTGACCACGTGCCCGACACCCGGCTCGTGAAGTCCTCGGTCAAGTCTATGACCCGGGTAAGAATTTTGCATGCTTTATCCAAATATTTCCAAGTGTTTGCTCGGTTTCCTTTTCCTAATCAAACTCTCTCCTTGTAGGCCATCTAGAAGCAACATCTGGTGATGGAGCGGATTCATAGACTTCGGCAGAAGGCGACCGACGCTGCCAGTCAGGTTGAGCACCTTCAAACCGAGCTGGGGCGGTCGAAGGCTTCCTTAGAAATTAAAAATTTCGACAATTCAAAATTGCTCGGCCAACTTGGAGCTGCCGAGTAAGAAAGGGACGCTCTCCGGGCCGAGCTGGAAGCGTTGAAACAATCAAGAAAGGATGAGGTGGACGAGGCTAACAACGCTGGTTTCAAGGAGGCCGAGGAAAACTACACCAAGCAAGTTCGTGCCACCTAGGACATTTTCTTCAAGTCCAGCTGGAAGGCTGCTTGCGAACAGCTCGACCAAGGATCTAGAACTGACGTGTTTGCCTCTTCCCCAGTTGCCTTTCTGCCGACGTACATGGTGCCTTACGCCAACGATGTCTTCAGTGCGTTGCAGACTGAGGTCGAGGAAGAAGGCGAGGATGAAGCCGAGGAAGATGCTGAGGGAGAAAACCACTCAAAGCAGCCCGATCAGGTGGAGACCGGCGTCCAAGAAAAAACAACCATGGTCGACATTAAAGCAACTACAACCGGGGATGACTTCACCGACCTATCCCCCTTAGTTTAGTTTTCTTTTCTTTTTTCAAGAATGTAACCGGGCTGCCTGCCCCACCTTATGTAATTCGGTTTCACATCAATAAAAAGTTTTGATTTCGTTAACTGTTGTACTGCTTGTTGCACTGTGTTTCATCATCTTGGCAAAAACCTTTAACAAAACATCAACTATTTTAGCCAGGATAAAGCACCACGGCTAAACCTTTTGAGTTTTGCAAATCATTAACCCCATTAGCCGGGACAAAACATCTCGGCAAAAGCCCAGGGGAAATCATCAACTCATTTAACCGGAGTAAAACATCTCGGTCGAGATCACAAAGTTGAGCAAGTCAACTCATTTAACCGGAGTAAAACATCTCGGTCGAAACCATAGAGTTGAGCAAATCATCAACTCATTCAACCGAGTAAATCATCTCGGTTGAAATCACAGAGTTGAGTAAATCATTAACTCATTCAACCGGAGTAGAACATCTCGGTTGGAATCACAGAGTTGAGTAAATCATCAACTCATTCAACCGGAGTAAATCATCTCGGTTGAAATCACAGAGTTAAGTAAATCATCAACTCATTCAACCGGAATAAAACATCTCGGTTTAAGCTGAGTAAATCATCAACTCATTTAACCGGAGTAAAATATCTCCAACTCATTCAATCGGAGTAGAACATCTCGGTTGGAATCACAGAGTTGAGTAAATCATCAACTCATTCAACCGTAGTAAATCATCTCGGTTGAAATCACAGAGTTGAGTAAATCATCAACTCATTCAACCAGAGTAAATTATCTCGGTTGAAATCACAGAGTTAAGTAAATCATTAACTCATTCAACCAGAATAAAACATCTCGGTTTAAGCTGAGTAAATCATCAACTCATTTAACCAGAGTAAAACATCTCGGTCGAGATCACAGAGTTGAGCAAGTCAACTCATATAACCGGAGTAAAACATCTTGGTCGAAACCACACAGAGTTGAGTAAATCATCAACTCATTCAACTGGAATAAAACATCTCGGTTTAAGCTGAGTAAATCATCAACTCATTCAACCGGAGTAGAACATCTCGGTTGAAATCACAGAGTTGAGTAAATCATCAACTCATTCAATCAGAATAAAACATCTCGGTTGAAATCACAGAGTTGAGTAAATCATCAACTCATTCAACCGGAGTAAAACATCTCGGTTGAAATCACAGAGTAAGCATCGAAAACAACAGAATGCTTCAGCAAAGATAAGTCACTTCTATTATATTTGACAAAAAGCGTGTTACATTCAGAAGTATAGGGAAAGCAAGTCTTTCCACAAAAAATTACATAAGAACGTAAAATGCTAAAAATAGTACAATTTGAGGTTGGCCGCATTCCATGGCTGGGGTATGCCTATTCCTTCCAAATCTTCCAAGTGGTATGCCCCCTTGCCCACCAGACCGGTTATCTTGTAAGGCCCTTCCCAGTTTGCCTCTAGCTTGCCTTCCCCCGGCACCAATGTGTTGTCCATTACCTTTCTTAAAACCTAATCCCCAACTTTGAACGGTCTGGGGTGCACCGTTTTGTTATATTTTCTGGAAAGCTCTTGTTGGTATGCGGCCCCATGGATTAGAGCTTTGTCTCGGCACTCTTCCACTAGGTCCAATTCCAGGGCGATAGCTTCAGAGTTCAGCTCGGGCTCAAAACTTTCACTGAGGATGGTGGGCATGCCAACTTCCAATGGGATGACCGCCTCCATGCCATATGCCAAGGCAAAAGGAGTTTCCCCGGTAGATCGCCTCGGGGTCTGGTATGCCCAAAGGACACTTGGGAGTTCCTCAACCCATTTTCCTTTGGCTTTCTCAAGTCTTTTCTTCAACCCATCAAGAATAGTCTTGTTTGATGCTTCGGCTTGGCCATTGGATTGCGGGTAAGCCGGGGTGGAGTTGTAGAATTCAATCTTCAATTCTTCACAAAATCCTCTAAATAAGCGCCCGTTAAATTGGGTGCCATTGTTAGAAATCAGAATCTTGGGGACGCCAAACCGCGTTACCACATTCTGCTAGACAAAATGTTTGACGTCTTTCTCTTTGATAGTTGCTAAGGGCTCAGCTTCAACCCATTTGGTGAAGTAGTCCGTAGTCGCGATGAAGAACTTCCGATTGCCTGGTGCCGTTGGGAGTAGTCCCACTATGTCCAGCCCCCATATCGCAAAAGGCCAAGGGCTTGTGAGGGGAAGTTCTCTGGCCGGCTGGTGAATTTGGTGGGCGAACTTCTGGCACTTTTCACATTTGCGAACATATTTCTGAGCGCCCGCTTGCATGCACGACCACCAATACCCTTGCGAGATAGCTTGGTAGGCCAAAGATCTGCCCCCGATGTGACTGCCGCATATGCCTTCGTAAATTTCGTACAGGAAAACTTCCACACTGTTTGGGTGTACACACTTGAGATAAAGACCGATGAAAGACTTCTTGTATAAAGCGCCTGATGGAGAGAGCCAAAACCGCTCTGACTTCACCCGGACTTTATGCGCTTCCTTTTATCGGCCGAAAGGGTCCGCTCTTTTAGGAAGAGGATAATAGGGTCCTTCCAAGAAGGGCCAAGCTCGGTGCAGAGTACTTCTGTCTGCTCGGGTTCCTCTATACTAGGCCTTAGCAGAAACTCAATCAGGAGAGGACTGGGAGATGTTCTGTCAACCATGGAAGCCAGACCGGCTAACTCATTCGCGTGGCCGTTTTCTTCCCGTCCAATTTGTTGGACCCTTATTGCCTGGAAGCGCTTGATGTGGTCTTTTACCAGAGCTTGGTACTTTACCATTCTGTCATCTTTAGCTTCATAAACCCAGACACTTGGTTGACAACAAGTTGGGAATCGTTGTAAACCATCAGCTCGGATGCGCGCACTTGGAGCGCATTCTTAAGTCCGGCCAGTAGCGCCTCGTACTCAGCCTCATTGTTTGATGCAGGGAAGCCGAGGGTGATAGAGTGTTCGATGGTCAGACCATCTGGCGAGATCAAAACTATGACCAGCCCGGTAACGTGACGGTTTGAGGCTCCATCTACAAAAAGTTTCCATATTTCACCGACGAAGAGTTTCCAACACTCTGAGGGATCTTGGGAGGCTTGAAAGTTGCTGGGATCATGGTCACTCAACCGTTCAGTTTCAGGTTCAATGCTGATCAGTTCCACTTTCTCCCCCCTTGGCGATGCGGCACCGGACTCAGCAGGTTGATCAGTCATGCCAAAGTCCGTCGTCGAATCGCCAGGCTGCGGTATCAAGCAGGTTAGAGGTTCTATGGTGGGGCGCACAAGTTCCGCGTCGCCAACTTCGCCTTGCTGTGCAATTTCTAGCGAGCCTGCATTCACCTCCTCGACTGCCGTGGCAAGATCCATCGGGCATACTGGATGAATGCCAGGTGAGAATTCAGCAACAAAATTAGCCAATGTCTATGCTTTTATGGCAGTTCGGGGTTGGAACTTGACGTTGAATTGTCCCAATTCGACCGCCCACTTGAGGATTCGACTGGAGAAATTCGCCCGCTCAAACAAAGCTTTGAGTGGGAACTCAGTCAAAACGATGATTGTGTGAGCATGAAAATAGTGTGCCAATTTCGTAGAGGCCATCATCAACGCCAAGGAAAGTTTTTCCAGTGGCAAGTATCTCGACTCTGCCGGTAGCAAGGTTTTGCTCATGTAGAAGATAGGGAAATGCTGGATTCTTTCTGACCGGACAAGCACTGTGCTAACTACATGCTGAGAAACGGCCAGATAAAGGTAGAGTTCTTCGCCGGGCTTTGGTGTCACCAATAATGGAGCAGAAGACGGATACGCCTTTAGCTCAGCCAAAGCCTTGTCACATTCCTCGTCCTACGAAAACTTGGATTTCAGGGCTTGAAAGAAAGGGCAACAGCGATCTGATGACCGGCTTATGAATCGATTGAGCGGGGCGGCCATTTTGGCCAGATGCTGCACGTCCTTTGCCGAGTTGGGCTGCTTTAATTCTTGTATGGCTTTGATTTGTGTGGGGTCTGCCTTGATGCCTCGGTTTGTGACTAGAAAGCCTAGGAATTTCCCGGATCCCACGCCGAAGGCACACTTAGATGCATTCAGGCGTAGCTTGTGCTGTTTGAGAATGGCAAACATCTCGGCCAGGTCGGGCAAGTGGTCTTCCTGATGCCTGCTTTTGACCACCATGTCATCGATGTAAGCCTCCATCGTCCAGCCTAGCAGAGAGGCGAACATTTTGGTCATCATCCTTTGGAAAGTTGCCCCGGCGTTCTTCAAACCGAAAGGCACGACTCGATAGCAAAAGAGTCCCCTTGGGGTAGTGAAAGAGGTTATCTCGCGGTCGGGAGCATGCATGGCAATCTGGTGATAACCGCGGTAGGCATCCAAAAAACCGAGCCTGTTATGCCCGACCGTAAGATCCACTAGCTGGTCTATTCTGGGTAGAGGAAAGCTGTCTTTAGGGCAAGCTCGGTTGACGGTCTTGTAGTCGACGCAAACTCGCCACTTCCTATTCTTCTTGGATACTACGACCGTGTTTGAAATCCACCGAGGGTAGTGCACTTCCTGAATAGCCCGTGCTTCAAGCAAGTTCCTTACCTCCTCTGCGACTACCTCGGCGTGATGTAGAGCCGATCTCCTTGTTCTCTGAATGACTGGCCGTGCATCAGGGAAAACATTGAGTTGGTGGCAAATAAAACTTGGATCGATGCCAGGCATGTCGTAGGGCGACCGTGCGAAGACTTCGATATTTGCCATCAAGAACTCTACTATCTCGGTCCTTTCTTGAGCGGTCAGGCTTGATCCGAGCAAAAAGAACTTGTTTGGACTTTCCGTATCGATCCGTACTTCTACCAATTCTTCAACAGCTTTGTCCTCGGCCCTGGTGCCCACGTCATCAAGAACACTCTGGTCTTCTGGACCTTCAATCATTTGCACGAAGTCTCTGGCAGCTCGGCTCCCGTTCACTGCCATGAAGCATTGCTTCGACATGACTTGATTGCCCTAAATTTCCTCAATTTCCCCCATAGCCGAGGGAAATCTCATGACCTGGTGGTAGGTCGACGCTACAGCCCGCATAGCGTGAAGCCAGCCCCTACCGAGGATCAGATTGTATGTAGACGGCACCTGCAATACCTAGAACTCCACCTGCTTGACCATGGATCCGGCTTTGACCGGTAAATCTATTTTTTCCAAAGGCCACTCCGGTTGCGAGCTGAAACCTACTAGTGGCGAAGTTGCCGGAGCCAAGTCTGTATCTCGGAGTTTGAGTTGTTTGAACATGTCGTAGTACATAATTTCAACCGAGCTTCCCTAGTCAATCAAGATGCGCTTGACATTGAACTGTTTGACGCGGAGGGTGACCACCAAGGCATCGTTGTGCGGCGTTTGAATGCGCTTTAGGTCCCTTGTGGAGAAACTAATCACGTCTTTTCCCTCGGTCTTCCCCATTTTGATCACAGGCTGGACTGACAAAACTTCCATTATGTGTTCTGGCTTTTTGATCATTCTTCGGAGCTCGCATACACGCGCCGGCTCCACTATGCCGTGGATCACATTAACCACTCCTTGAGGGGGCTCATCCAAGTCATCCGGTCCATGCGGATCAGCCGGGGTGGGAAGTGCGGCCTTAACACCCCCATCAATGTAAAGATCTAAGTGTCCGGCTGCGACTAACTCCTCCAAGTGTTGCTTCAGAGGCAAACAGTTCTCTGTCCGGTGTCCTTGCTCCCGGTGATATGTGCAACGGTACCGCGGATTGAAGCCCTTTTGCGCATCGCCTAACTTAGCAGGAAACCAGACATAATCCTCGTCACGGATTTCACTAAGTATGCGATGGATTGGAATCTTAAAGACCGTGGTGATGTCTGTCCGAGCTTTCAACCTTCTGTTAGCATCAGCTACATCATCGCGGGGGTATTCAGCTCGGTCATTCCGACGAATCCTTCCCCGATTTTGATGATTTGTCCCACGATCAGATTCCTCGGCGCGATCATTTGGACGGTTAGTCTCATGTCCGACCGCGTGTACCTTGCTAGCTGACCTCTTGTCTGTTACCACCGGAGTTGTCTTTGCGGTGGACACCGCCGCATCATCCTCTACTCGGATGTGCTCATTGATGCGCTGCATTAATTGGCCCATGGATGTCGGCTAGTTCATGGTAAGCGAGTCCCGCAGCCTATGTCCGACCAGGAGGCCGCGCTTATATTGGGTGATTGCCAGGTTGATCGGATAATCTAAAATCTCATTGAAGGTTTCCTAGTATCTGGAATTGTATGCCTTGAGTGTGTCGCTCGACTCCATTTTGACAATGAGAAGGTGGTCTACCTCCTTAGGCATTTTAGTGTTGGTCAAAGGCTTCCGCCAACTGCTGCCACCTTTCAATACTTCCCTCCGGTAGCCTCTCAAACCATTTCAAGGCCAGCTCGCCCAAACTCAACGAGAAGATAAGGCACATAAGAGCGTCATTGCGCCTATGTCCGGCCATGACCTGCCGGAAGTGGCTTACATGCATGTATGGATCGGTCTTTCCGTCGTAGATCGTAAACTTGGGCTGGTGAAAGCCCGTGGGGAGCGGTGTGGTTTCTATCTCAAGGGAGAAGGGAGTGGCGTTCAGCCTCGCCAAATCTGTGTCTTGAGGGACAGGGACGGCTGAGCGTGGTGGTGGCATTATGACCTCTTCACCGGCGCGACCATCGTAAGATAGCCGCTGGAGCGCCGGTACTCTCTGGGTCTCCCATCGGCAAGCCTGTTCCTTCAAGACAGCCCGCAAGTCCTCTGACTTGAATAAGAATATCTCGACGTTGTCGCCGGACGTGAGGGATAGTAGGTACTATCTTGCGCGCTAGAATTCTCTACTGGCGCGCCCGAGCCTCCACCCCTATAACTTCTGGTGATGAAAAGGGAGGGCGTGTGCCGCTGGCTTTGGTTGCTTGAGCGGCGTGGTTGGGTGCGCTTACTGTGGTCTCTCACTCCAGCAACAGCCTTCCATTTGACCTGCCATTTGAAAGCTTCCACCTCCGCCGCCATTCTCCGGATGACGATGTCTTGGTCCCTTAACTTGTGCTCCAGACGTCTAGCGTGCGATTCTCTTCGCCGTCGGTGTCCGTCTGGGCTTCGTGAGTGACCAAAACTTCTAGCGCGCTTATCTCGTGCATCTCTTGGATGTCCTCCTGGGGAGGTCTCTAGGTCCGCCATGTTCGGGATGGCGGGGAGTCCTTCTCTCCGTCTGGTTGACTCCGGGGTCACGCCGTCCATGGCGGACAACGGTATTTCGTCGTTGTTCGCCATGGAAGGCGATCAGATGAGCTTGAAAGACAAGGTTTTGTCTGTCAACTTTCCACAGGCGGCGCCAATTGTACGGGGAGGAAATACTCGTCGCTGTCCGTACTCCTTTCGTCCAAGCTCCTTGTCTATCCGATCGACCAACGAGCACAACGGTGGTGTGTGGCCGGAAAACTCCTCCGACAGTCAAGTTAGCACACACTCAGGGAGAGAGCAGAAGAGAGAGATATATCACAATGAGTGTTTTACCAAATGATGTTCCATCCCCAGTATGGGGGGCGCAGTCATGCTTATGTACTTTCTGCGCTCAACTCCGCACCCATTAGTCTCTCGACACGTGAAGCTGCTCTTCCATCTGTCAGTACAAATTCAGCGAACACCACCTAACCAAACCGTCAGACAACATTAGCGGGAACTTGGCAGCCCGGCGGCATTACCTCGGCCTTCCATGACCGTGCTGCGTAACGTGCCCGAGTGCTCTACTCGCCGAGCTCCATAATGGCCGAGCTCGGTAGCATTCCGGCAGAGCCGAGTTCACGACAGGTCGGCCGATGCTCAGAAGACATTTCCCGTCGAGCTACGCGTGCGACCCATGGAACTCGGGCTGGCAGGCGGTCATCTCGGCCAAGTAAGCTCGGTCCAAACATGGGACCTGGACCTCGGGCCTGGGCCTCGACCGAGCAAGATCAACTCCAGGGAAGCCCCAGTTAGCTCGGCCTAAACAGGGGTCCTGAGCCACGACCGAGTGAAACCCACTCGGAACAGGCCCAAATTAGCTCGGCCCAAACGTGCTCGACCCTATCTAGTCCGGCTTCTTCCACGGCCCAAAGCCATATTATAAATCACCCATCCTTTATACCGTCCACCATAACCAACCGAAACCTATCCCATTTGTTTCACTGCTACCAAATCCATTGCCACCCCACTCCACCATCCATTTTGTCACTACCACAACCATTGACCAGATCCCCACCACAACATCTCCACCACATCCACCAATGTCCACCCAAATCATGCCGATATTATCAGACTTGCCATGTTCTTTGGGAATGAAAATGCCTACCAGTGTCCAAGGACATCAAGAGTATTACAGACCAAACTTGGTAAACTCATTTTGTGTAGTTGAAGGGTTAAGACCATTGTCCAGGTTTGTGATTTGCTATATACTAAGTACAACCCTCTCAGGGACTTGTTTAAGAATAAAAAAGAAGAATCTCATGTAAATACCATGGAATAAGATTGTAAGAGAGAGACACTTGATGAAGATTTTATATGAATATGTGATGATTGTGAGAAGATGGTGAAGAAGAGGTGAGAAAGAAATTGATTGTGGAAATATGTATTGCTACGCTCGATTTTAAAGGTAGAAGGTTGTAATGTGGCGTTTTAGGGGTAAACATGGAATTTTCAAAATAATAATTGATGACATAAGCAAAATATGTTAGTTGACTCAATGGTCAATTATCAAAGCGGGAGTTTTATAATGTGACTATAAATCTTTAGGAGGAGATGCAATTTGTAGAACCACAAGGGTACTAATGTATTAGAGAGAAACCTCAGGAGGTGTCAATGTAATTTATCCTTGCTAACATTTGGCATTTTGACATTGTAGCAATGTCAAATTTGGCTTTGACTATCCATTTTAGCATTTTAGTAATAGAGATGCTCATAGTTATGGGGAAATTCTATTTCCACACATCATATTGTCTCTGTACACATTCTTTCTCACTCCACACACTTAGTAATTTGATTACTAGATATTTATCTCAGTCCATACAACCCACATTCCAAATATACTCATTTAATAAAAAAATGTGTGCACACTCTCATATTAGAGGAAATTCTATTTCCATACGCCTACTTACCTCACTGCACATCATTTCTTAGTGCACACATTTATTAATTTGGTTATTGTTTATTCTTCTACACTTGATATTTCAATTATACCCTAACTCATATCATTATACGCACACCACCTAAACCTTCATTCCACACCTTTACCCATTTCGGTTGAAAGCCCTCTTTCCACACACCTGATATATTAAAATGTCCCATTGACAATTCTACGAAAAAATAATGAATAGCCATTGACAATTCCATTAGAGGCAATGAGTTGTTCACAAATAAACCGTAGATGCATAGGGTACGGCCTGAATACTGGGACAACCCACCTATCACTCCCACCAGTGTACCTATTATCACATGCAATCCAGGTCTGATATGTAGTAGTAGTATTCTACAACTTTCCAGAAGCAATTAGGAATTCCTCTAAAACCCAATCAATCAAGAGTCCTTTACATTGAAACAACACTGTATTTGCATTACGAGTTCCATGAACGGTTACACAAAAAAATTTTGAAGTTCAAAAAAATAGAGAGAAAATTATAATTATTTCTTAGTGCATACATTTATTTTGACTTTTTTTTAGGGTTTAGTTTTTTTTTAATCAAAAGATGTGTATTGAAATTTTTTTATTTTTTTTATTTATTTTAAAGATGTGTATAGAGAAAATTTAAATATAATATTAAGGGTGTGTTTTGGTGTTTATTATGGTCATTTTATTTTAGAATATAATTGCAATTATTTTAATAGTTCATTAAGTGTGTGCACTGAGATAAATAGATGTGTGAAAATAGAATTTCTCATAGTTATGGGACCATCAGTTAAAAAGAAACCATCAAGGTGCCTTTTATTTACAAAATGGCCTCTGTCGTGTCATTCTTGTCCAGACGAATTCTGGAAAAGTTTTAAGGCAACACAGTATTTAGTTAGTGTTGCCTATCATTTGCACATCCACACTAGCTCGTTAATTCACCCGAGGAGTGAATCAATTTGGAACAGACGCTAATGAAATGTGCTACGATTCGTGAACTACCTTGCAGAATGCTTTCGCTGCCTTGGAGGAATTGCACATTTGCAACTTGCCTGACATAACAGAGATTTGGGGGAAGCAATTACTCCCAGTTCCAAAAACACAATCATGGTCCTTCGAACAATTGGCTGTCGTGAATGCCACTTGGTGTGAAAAACTGGTGAATGTGATTCCTTCGAGTATGTTTCCAAGGTTAAAAAATCTAAAATCAATTTATGTAAAAGGTTGTCCAGAGATGGAAGTGATAGTCTCGAAGAAAGCAAATGCAATGGTCAATGGCGATATCATTTCTTTTCCTGAACTAAGTTCTCTGTCAATTGACAAATTGTATAACCTCAAAAGTTTCTGCAGCAGCTCTACAAGTTCGGAAGCACAACCATTGTTTAATGATCAGGTACAGATGTCCTAACTCTTTCAATTAACCACGGCCATCAGAAAGCACAAGAAAAAGGATTTCTATTCCAATGAAAATATTTGTTTTGAGTTTACATCTGTCCTTGATACAAGTCCTAATATTGTACGTAAGTGATTGTACCACACCTTGGGGTCATTGTGAGTCCTACTCTTGTATTTATAGCGTTCATTCAGTCCGCTCATTCACAGAAAACTAGAGAATTGATCTATGATTATAGCCACATGATTTTAATATATTTAAAAAAACAAATGAATAGTAAGTATTTCTTTTTAAAAAAATAAACCCCTTTCTTTTTTTTAAGGCATACAATAAAATCATGTGGTTAAGATTAACGAAAAAATCTAAATTTTTTTGTAAATGAATTACACACATGGGGCCCAAATGAAATTACATTTGCCGAATTTTGAATGGAAAAATGTCATGTGCAAAACTAGAGGGATCAAGGTAAAATTCAAACAAACTATAGGAACCACCGGTGTAATAAATAAAATATATTGTACCGGTGGTCCTATAGTTTGTTTGAATTTCAATTTGGTCTCTCTAATTTTGTATGTAATTTTTTTTTTTTCTGTTTAAAATGTTGACCGTGTATAATGGAGGAATTACATTATAACAAAATTGCAATCTCTTATAGCTTGACCTTTTTCTTTTCACTTTTTAAATTAATGTTGTTTGATGGTGATATCTAGGAGTTTCTAAATATTTTTTTAACAATAATGTAATAAACCTTGCAGGTTGTATTCCCTGTTTTGGAGGATTTGTTCATAAACAGAGTACGAAACATAACAAATATATGGGATAAATTGCACTCAAGAGAGTCGTTTTGTTCTTTGAGGCGCATGATGATCGAGGATTGTGAAAAATTGGTGAATATTGTTCCGTCTTATATGCTTCCACAGATGCGAAATCTTGAAGTACTCTATGCTTATAGCTGTCTAAAGATGTTAGCGATAGTCTCAGAGGAAGAGGGAAAAGAAAAAGATGTTGATGAAAATACCATTTTGTTCCCTGAACTAACTACTTTGAATCTTAAAGGCTTGGACAACCTCAAAACTTTCTACACACAGCCCTTCCTTAACCACCAGGTATGAACTGAATGTACTTCAACTCTTTTTTATAGTTATGCTATGTTTTATGATAGACCAATCCTATCATTCCACCCGATGACTCATACAATACCCATTACAGATTACTGGAAAATTATTAATAATCTCAAATTATCTCATACTTATCAACTAAAAGTCTCAACAAAATGTCATTTGTCAAAACTTAAAGCAGACTTTTTCCTCGCCGTTTCCAATTTTACGCTGAGCAAAGCTCATACATTATTTTTTCTTCCTATAATAGAAAATAATTTTATCCACAATCATACTAAAGAATATGGCCTATAATCTTATTTGTTATCCATTTTTCACACTTAAAGACACAAACAAGGTAGGAAGAGGGGTAGCTGCTGTGCATAGCGCACAGCAGGATTTGCTGTGCTCCTATACGGGACCGTAATGTTGCGTTTTGTTGTAAGGGTTGCAACGTCACTGTCTACCCAAGGGGCAACCATTGATTATGCTATTCGAATTTTTTATTTCATTTTTTCTCTTGCTTAGGGGCACCTTGGAGAGATTGGTAAAAAGTAAATTTTTTAGTTTTTTAACTTTTTAACTTTTTTAGCAAAAAAAGTCAGATTTTTTACTTAAAACAATTCAGTTTTTTGCTAAAAAAGTCATCAAAAAAGTCAAAAAATCAAAAGTTATCTTTTTACCAATTTTTCAAAACACCACTTATTTTAATTAATAGGGTTGGGTAGGTTTATTAGGCAGGTTGACATTTTCAAACTGCCATCCACGCTGACCCGTCACTCCTAGAACTGCCCAACACACCCGCCGGAGTTGAAAAAATGAATGGCTTGGTGTGATTTAATACGATTGGATACGATTTTAACGTTATTGTGCATGGTCCTAAATAGGGCATATACTTGACTTACAAAAATTACTTTCTTAATATCAAAATGATATAATCAAATAGTATCATTTTGCAATGTAAGATTGTAAATCATATTAAGTGGAGTTTGATATCATTTATATTAGGATGAATTACATTAATGGTTCTTATAATTAGGGACTTGTGTTATTTTTGTCTCAGATTTTTCAATTGTGACACATTTGATCCTGAATTTTGAATTTGTTCTAAATAAAAATAATTAAAGATATCATTATTTAATTTTAAGAACAAAATCGTCAATTTGATAAAATATAAACTAATTTGACAAAAATAAATATTAATTTTTTTTTTAAATTTAAAAAAATTATTTCTATCTACTAAAGATAAAATTATGTAAAATTGAAAATCAGTGATTTTTTGGGTGACGATTTTTTTAAACTGTCGCTAAAACTTATAATTAGTGACATTTTTTATGACAAAATTTTCAAACTGTCACTAAAAATTAACAATAGTGACATTTTTTAATAGTGTTTGATAAAAAATATTATTAATTATCATAGAACCTATTAGATAATAAATTCACCTATTAAAACTTATACGTAAGTCTCTCTAACTTTTATTAAAGAAAACTTATATTATTGATCACTTATCGTGTAATACTCATTGAATTAAAAAAGACTAATATTTAAATAAAATATTTCAGTTGGTTCGTTTTATATTGATATAAAAAAAATTTAAATCAAAACAAACCAAAAACTAAATTTTCAATCAGTCTTAAGCGGTTGTTTCAGTTCTATTGATTCTTCATATAGTATATATAATGTGTGACAAAAAAAAATATGGTCAAAATGTCAATTTATTTTGAGAATTGTTTTTATTGCCATCCCAAATTAATTTTGATTTTGACTTAAATTTTTATTTTATTTATCAGTAGAACTTAGTTGTTATTAAAGAAATGAAATATCACAAAGTTTGTCAATCTCTATTAAATTTGAACCAACAATCACACATCATAAAATGAAATTACAAAATCTCTTTAAAAAGTCAAATTGATTCTATCATTTTGATCTAAGAAAGTATTTTTTTTAATAAGTTTTATAACTAAAACAAACAAAAGAAAAAAATAAAATTTAAAAGCATTAAAGCTTGCCCATTAGAAGGACAATAGCTGTGATTGGTTATAAGAAAATGCACCAATGCGGTGTCGTTTAAGAGCACAGCAAATCCTGCTGTGCATAGCGCACAGCAGGTACCCCATTCCCCACAAGGGTAAATGAATCCCATGTCATTTATTAATGTAGGTCCTACTGTCTAGAAAATTATTAGGTACTTTCAAATACCATGTATCTATATTCCTTAATCAATCATCATTTATCATTCCTTTTTATATTCCTCAATTACTCAATACAAAATTATAATACTCCATATTCTCCACCAATCATGATACCATGGAGTATTACGTGGCCGTACTCCCGGAGTACTCAATAATCACCCTGTCTAAAAAATTATTAAGTATGTCCGAAGTACTACGTTATGTCTAGAGTAAGAAAATAGAATTAGAAAAAATATTATGTATACTCTTTTTCTTGTATTAAATGTATAGTACATCCAGCACATGTCATCCCTTGATCCATTGGTGATGAAGTGGAATTTTGGCTCGTCTAATATCACAAAACATGAATCACCATCATCACCGAGGTTCAATTCCAATCTGCTAATTATCCTACTTCATTAAGTTACTAAACAATATGACAAAAAAAATTTCGACAGGTTGTACTCTCAAAGTTGAAAAATCTCTGTCTCGATCAATATTAGCAACGACTTTTGAAAGGAAAGGTAACCATGAAATGTTATGAATTTTAATTTGCAGAATTTCTTCCTCAACCAGATTTATGGTGAATTACTTTTTTCATTTGACATTTTTTTTAATTTAAAAATCATGGAATAATATGAAACTGAACTTCCTATATTATTTTATTTCCTTGTACATCATTTTCCTTTTATTTAGGAATGTGCAATTATGAATGAAAATGATGATAAGGAAATTGAGCAGGACAAACAACGACTTCTGAGAGGAAAGGTAATCATAAAATATTACGAATTCTAATTAGCATAATTTCTTCCTTAGCCAGATTTATGGTGAATTATTTTTTTTTAAAATCTTGGAATAATATGAAACTAATCTTATATATTTTTACTTCCTTGTATGTCACTTTCCTTTTATTTAGGAATGTGAAATTATGAATGAAAACAATGATAAGGAAACTGAGCAGGACAAAAGACGGCGTTTGAAAGGAAAGGTAACTATGAAATGTTACGAATTTTAATTTGTATAATTTTTTCCGCAACTAGATTTATGGTGAATTACTTTATTTTATGTGATATTTTTTTTTAATCTTGGAATAATATGAAACTAACTTCCAATATATTTTTGTTTTCTTGTATGCGGCTTTCATTTTATTTAGGAATTCCGCAATTATGAATGAAAATGATGATGATAAAGAAACTGAGAAGGGCAAACAAATATTTCTCCAACTTTTGACTACATCTATGACTGATGGTAAAATGGCATGCGGCAAACAGTAATGTAAGTTGATCATCCTTCACTATTATTACAAGGAATGTTACTGACTAAGAAACAACACACTCAATAAATAAATAAAATCAAGAAAAGAAAAATGTGTAGCTTAGATTCATTAAGTGTATGATTTACAATACAAATGTTAGATCATAACCACATTTTGTGTGTGTGTGTGTGTGTGTGTGAATATATTGGTGTGTTTGATTTCTTTGTCTGTAGCATTAGTCCTATTATTATTGATGGAATTGGCTTCCCTCCATCCACTTTTTCGGAGTACTCAATAATCACCCTGTCTAAAAAATTATTAAGTATGTCCGGAGTACTACGTTATGTCTAGAGTAAGAAAATAGAATTAGAAAAAATATTATGTATACTCTTTTTCTTGTATTAAATGTATAGTACATGTCATCCCTTGATCCATTGGTGATGAAGTGGAATTTTGGCTCGTCTAATATCACAAAACATGAATCACCATCATCACTGAGGTTCAATTCCAATCTGCTAATTATCCTACTTCATTAAGTTACTAAACAATATGACAAAATAAATTTCGACAGGTTGCACTCTCAAAGTTGAAAAATCTCTGTCTCGATCAATATTTACAGCAACGACTTTTGAAAGGAAAGGTAACCATGAAATGTTATGAATTTTAATTTGCAGAATTTCTTCCTCAACCAGATTTATGGTGAATTACTTTTTTCATTTGACATTTTTTTTAATTTAAAAATCATGGAATAATATGAAACTGAACTTCCTATATTATTTTATTTCCTTGTACATCATTTTCCTTTTATTTAGGAATGTGCAATTATGAATGAAAATGATGATAAGGAAATTGAGCAGGACAAACAACGACTTCTGAGAGGAAAGGTAATCATAAAATGTTACGAATTCTAATTAGCATAATTTCTTCCTTAGCCAGATTTATGGTGAATTATTTTTTTTTAAAATCTTGGAATAATATGAAACTAATCTTATATATTTTTACTTCCTTGCATGTCACTTTCCTTTTATTTAGGAATGTGAAATTATGAATGAAAACGATGATAAGGAAACTGAGCAGGACAAGAGACGACGTTTAAAAGGAAAGGTAACCATGAAATGTTACGAATTTTAATTTGTATAATTTTTTCTGCAACTAGATTTATGGTGAATTACTTTATTTTATGTGATATTTTTTTTTAATCTTGGAATAATATGAAACTAACTTCCAATATATTTTTGTTTTCTTGTATGCGGCTTTCATTTTATTTAGGAATTCCGCAATTATGAATGAAAATGATGATGATAAAGAAACTGAGAAGGGCAAACAAATATTTCTCCAACTTTTGACTACATCTATGACTGATGGTAAAATGGCATGCGGCAAACAGTAATGTAAGTTGATCATCCTTCACTATTATTACAAGGAATGTTACTGATTAAGAAACAACACACTCAATAAATAAATAAAATCAAGAAAAAAAAAATGTGTAGCTTAGATTCATTAAGTGTATGATTTACAATACAAATGTTAGATCATAACCACATTTTGTGTGTGTGTGTGTGTGAATATATTGGTGTGTTTGATTTCTTTGTCTGTAGCATTAGTCCTATTATTATTGATGGAATTGGCTTCCCTCCATCCACTTTTTGGACGGGAGGGTACAATTTAGTATATTGTGGGCTCATTTTTGGTTTATCTTAATAATTTGAACCATGCAACTTTTAGTGTCGTCAGATTACATTATTCATAAAAAAAAATTAGGTTGATTTGATATTGATAGTCACATGTTTCAATCAAATTTGTCTTTAAAAAATAAATTGCAAGTACAATTTTGCAAAAAATAGACCATCCATATTTTTAAGACAAATGTGATCCAAACATGTTTGTACTAATTTCTAATCAATCTAATTTTTTTTAAAAAAAAAAAATTCACCAAAGACGAAAATAAGCTAACAAAAAGCCAAAAAAAAATCCGAACACTCACAATATCAAAAAATTATAAAATTATGAAGAATGTGTTAGCATAATGGGCATTGGTGTAGCTACATTGTAATCAGTGGTTCAATTGAACCCACTGAAATGTTAGACATAATCCATGTTAATTCAATATTTTAATTAATACTTGTTGGTATTTTTCCATAATAATATATGAAAAATATATACAATAAATTAAATAGAAATGACAAAATAATTTTTTTTTAATGTTTAAAGAATGAAATACAGAATAAAATACATAACTAAAAACATAGAAATGAATTAGATTACATTACTAATATAATAAATTATTAGCATGGATAACTAAAGATTAAAACTCATATTTGCAAACTAAATTTTTGAAAAAATTAGAACAAATGATAAGAAAAGAAGCAAATTGAAGCTTGCACTAGACAGTTTCCTTAAAACAGATTCACCACCTCTCGATGGATGCTAGAGGTACGACGTCGTCTGTCTCCCAAGATACGTCGGTCGAAACTAGCTAATTCAAAAGCACTTTCTGAATACTTTCGTCGAACTTGACAACGGTTGCATCATCTCCAATAAGAACCAAAAAAGGAGGGTAGCAAAAGAAGATAGAAAAAATTTTCTTTGGCAAAAAAAACATCTGCACCTTTTTATCTTAAAACACCATCTTATTTTCTATCACAAAACCTCTCTAAAAACCACCTACAAAGTTGGAGAAGAAAGGCCTCTATTTATACTAGTAGGGAAGTAGGAATGGCAACGGGGCGGGGCGGGGCCGGGGATCACCCTCCCCGTCCCCGATCCCCGATGGCCAAAACTTCCCCGTCCCCGGTCCCGATCCCCGACGGGGAACCAATCACAGTCCCCATCCCCGTCCCCAACGGGGATCGGGTTTCCCCGACCCCGAAATTCCCCGATCCTCATCAACAGATCAAAAAACAACATCACCACCACCTGATCAAAAAATCAATAACAGATAAAAAAAAAAAAATAACAAATTTGTTTTGTTATGGTATTTCGTACAAACCCTCCACACAAAAAAAATTCGTTCAAAAAAAATAAAAAAAATCACACAGATCTGTTACAGAGAGAGGTTAGGTGGTTGATCATGATACCTCTCCTCTCATATTTGACTCTTACAAGATGTAAAAATAATTAACTTAATTAATAAGTGTGATTTGTCAATAATGACGTGTATTTTGAATTTATTTATAAGACTTTATGCTAAGTGTTAGGGTATCTCTATTCTCCATCATTTAAAAGACAATTTAAATCTTTGAAAGAGACAAAAGATTAAATTATGTCTTGAATCTTTATATTTTACACTAAATTATACTTTGGTTTAACCACCGAAGAGGACGACGGAGTAGGCGATCGGCGTCGGAGGAGGACGAACGACAGAAGAGGACGACGGAGTAGGCGATCGGCGTCGGAGGAGGACGAACGACAGAAGAGGACGACGGAGTAGGCGATCGGCGTCGCGGAGAGGTACGAGAGTGAGAGTAGAAGAGAGAGAGAGATGACAGAGAGAGGAAGATAAAAGGGAGGAGAAGAGGCTGCGGTTCAACCAAACCCTATATATTATATATATATACCCTATATATGTTATATATATATAGGCAAAACAGTAATTTTATATCGGGGAAAACAGGGCGAGGATCTGGGCTGGGTGAAGATCTGGGCTCGGGGTCGGGGTGGGGCCGAGGGCCGGGGCTGAAACATGTATCCCCGTCCCCGGCCCGTATATCATCGGGGATTTAATTTTTATTACCACCCCCGGCCCATCGGGGAATCACCACTCAATTCGGGGTCGGGGGATCGGTTCCCCGTCGGGCCGGGTTCCGATTGCCATCTCTATAGGGAAAAGCCTTAGCCATGAAGACTAACATTAATAGGGTCATCAAATGTCATCAACTCTAACCATTAGGGCTAGAGTTACAAAGGTTCAAAACTCCAAAACCATTATTTAAATCATAATGTGTATATAATGTATAAGTTTTGAGAATTAAACTATATGGGTTGCAAAATAAATACAGGGTGTTGGGTCACAACCTGATCCAAGCCCAATCTCAAATACATGGACAAACTAGCCCAACACAGCTCAGCGCAAAGCTCAAGATCAGGTCTAAGTCTAAGTCTAAGACCAAGACCAAACCATGCACATGCACAAGTACAAGTCTAGACCTAGTTCAAACTAAGACTAAATCCAAATCTAAACCCAACTTTATTGATGCTCAATTTATGAGACAATTCTCGTTCATAACTCAATGGTTTCGACTCATTATTTTTGTATTGCAATCTTCTCACTTAAGATAATACAAAACTACTTAGATCCACCTCAACCGGCTATTGGGTCTCACTTTAATTTTGAATTAAAATTGCCGACAAATCATTATTTTTCAACAATATTTTGTAATTTCATGAGATCAATTTAAAAAACTAAGTGATATTTTGAAATTTCATTAAAATGACCCCACTAAATAATATTATTTTATGAGAATGACAACTTTTAACATAAAAAAATATTGAATTTTTTTTCCTAAAATATGATTCATATTCAAAACTTAGTTCAAAATCAAAAACAAAATGATATATTTCTAACCTTTTACATTTTTAATTATTTTTTTAGTACATTAATACTGGTGTAATGTATTTTGATTATTAATTGACCCCACTAATAATAAATACTAGCTCCGCCATTGATAATGGGTCACACTTTTAATAAAATTAACAAAGAGAACAACAAATGAAAATACTTTTAGTGGGTCACACTTTATGTTTTCTTAAATGATTAAAATTATTTTTTTTTCTCCGATTATGGATCTCCATGCATCCTGCACATATTTGATGAGAGGAAAATTCATATTTTGTTGTACATTTACACCATCAACAGTTTGCATTGAAATTTTGGCAAGCACAAATTTGCTGGGGAGTGTAGAACGCTGGACTACCTTGTGCA
Organism: Camellia sinensis; assembly: GCF_004153795.1. NCBI lineage: Eukaryota > Viridiplantae > Streptophyta > Magnoliopsida > Ericales > Theaceae > Camellia > Camellia sinensis. The sequence continues at coordinate 825,931 of NW_021025928.1, forward strand.
CAAATTTGCTGGTTTCTCTATTTGGCCAATAAGAAAGGTGAATGTTTTCTAATATTTGTCATTTGTATATATTTTTAGCCACAATGGTTTAGTTTTATAGCTTCAATTGTGAGTTTGATTTCACATTCCATTGTTTATGAACAACTTCTTGAGTGTGCATGCAACTTGAAAAACTATTTAGCTACCTACAACTGTAATAATATTTATGTGATTGTGTACCCTATTTGGCATAACCTATATAAGTGCACTTATTTAAATAAGTGCACTTATTTGAATCACATCACATTTTTACTTTTCTACACATCTTTTTATAAAAAGTCAAAAAGTATACTTATTTAGATTATTCCAAATACCCGATTTGCGAGTGGATTTGTGTATATGATTTTGGATGCATGGTATGCTAATTATTAGGGGATGTACATTTGGGTTGTATTTGAATCATGGATTTCGATAGAAATTTGAAAAAGAAAAAAAAAATGGCACTGAAATATAGGTAGAATGTAATTATATTTCATTCATATTTTACTCATTTTCTTTTTTACTTTCCAAATCTATATCCAAATTCATAATCTAAACACAATCTTGGAGTGCATTGCATGGGGAATATTATGAGAGCAGTTTATGTCCTATTTGCGTTTTGATTGTATCTGTCTAATTTTGTTTTTTTGACCATAATAGGATCGGTTAAGAAAATTCGATTCGATTAATTAGTACTCCCATTTATGTAGATGATTCATGAAAAAAATTTAAATTAATTGAATAATTATAATTACATGATTTCATATATATATATATATATATATTTTACAAAAATAGTACAATACATATGATTTTAATAAAAAAAAAATTGTTGTACATTTTCTTAAAAGACAAATATGTTGAAATCTTATGGGTACAATCAATCTAATTTTATTATATTTTTATTAATAAAGGAAAATGCTAAAAGCAGCCCTTAGGGCTGTTGTTAATGTTGCAAAATGTGTAAAAATTATATTAAAATGTGTATAAGTTGTATAATTATATGGGTTTGGTTTCTTTGAAGTTATCATCTCGACTTGAGAGAGTGTTTGAGCTTGATAAGTCAATTTTGGGACCAATTTCGGTAATCTGAATCGTTCACACTTTAAAACTCGTTGATTAGAATATTCATACAAAATATCAAGATGATTGGACATCGATAGCAATATGTTTGAACAATGTTTGTTTTAAAAAATGAATAACAAATATAATTTCAAAAATAGCCATTAATTATTTTGTAATGCAAATTTGATTCAAACATATAACTATTGATAACCAATCATCTTAAATTTTGGCATGAATATTCTACTCAACAAGTTCTAAAAAGTGAATGGTTCAGATCACCTAATCGGTCAAAAAATAGGCCTGCTAAGCCCAAACACTCTCTAGAAGATGAATTTATAGCATGCGAATTACTTAGATAAAAGTTAATTGGATACAAATATTATGCCCTTAGGGCTACAAGTTCTAAGACTTAGTCCGGTTACAATAAAGGTGGATTTTTCTACCTAACACACATATAACCCTTGGCTTGCAAAAAGTTTAACCAAAAAAACCACGCTTCATGCTCCAAAAAGATCCTCCATGCCTTCATCTCAACAGAGGCACACCATCAGCACCTGAAAAGTTGTTTCTACATAGGGATGAGTATAAAGCCTAGCAGAAATAATCTAAATAAAATGCATGAAGTTTAACAATATCATGAGGTACAATCACGTGAAATGCCATGCCAAAATTTAAGTTTTCTCATTTTAAAATTCTCATGTCATGCACTTGTTGGCAGAATCGAAATCCACTAGTTAATCATTTGATAAAACAAGGGTGATAAATACGACACGATAATCTCTAGGTTGCTGTCTCCAAGTAGGCACTCAAAGCACTACAAAAACCACTTTATAGGCTCCTAACTAAAAGGAACTTTAGTACCTACTCTACGCGTGTTTTGGGATCTCAAACCAACTTAATTTACAATCAACTATACCCCCTAACCGAACTTATTACCAAGGTATTTACCCCATTAACTCAACACATTTCTAGTATTTTCAATGAATCAATTTCAAAAGCCAATTTCTCAAATCTAATGCAAAAATTAAATCATGAGATTATGTAATGATCAATGTTATACATGAATTTGTAAATGTTTCAATTTACCTAATTCGCATGTGAGTTCTACAACAATCAATACAACCCTCGCCAAAACAATTATCTCTATTCAAAATTTAAATTCCAAGAGATAATAAATAGTGGATAATCTCATATCTTCAATGGATTGAAAATATGAGTAACAATCAAATGTTTCAACGTCCTCTTTCCCAACTCAACCAAGATTCATAATGTTTCCAAAATTTTTAGGATTTCTCAACAACCAATTATTTATCCAAACTCAACGCAATCTAAGGTTTTGACAAAATTAAGGGAATCCTCATTTAAAGATGATTTTTTTCTCAAAGATCATAGAATTTCGCAACAACTATTCTCAAACATTAAGGGCTTGTTTGGTAACCATTCCGTTTTCAGTTTTTATTTACAAAAATTTAAAAAACTGTCATAAAAACTTGTTTGATAATTTTTTTGGTTTATAAATGGTTGTCTCAATTTATAAATTTGAGGAAAAAATGTAAACTGAAAAAATGAGTTTACATTTTCAGTTTTCAAATTTTTTTTTCAAATAATTTATTTTCAATTATTTTTTTTCAATTAATCTTTTTTTTTCAATTATTTTTTTTTCAAATATTTTTTTCCCAATTAAATTTTTTTTCAATTATTTTTTTAATTAATTTTTTTGTCATTTTGTTACAAATAATTTATTTTCAATTAATTTTTTTTCAAATAATTTCTTTTTTCAATTATTTTTTTTTTGCAATTAATTTTTTTTGGGCAAACTACAATACCCCCTCGAGGTTTAGCAAAATTACAGATACCCCCTGAGGTTTGAGAAATTACAGATATCCCCCTAAAGGTTATATTTGCATAACAAATTAGGGGGCAATTTGTTATGAAAATATAAATCTCAGGGGGGTTCTTTTTTTTTCAATTAATTTTTTTTCAAATATTTTTTTCCCAATTAAATTTTTTTTCAATTATTTTTTTAATTAATTTTTTTGTCATTTTGTTACAAATAATTTATTTTCAATTAATTTTTTTTCAAATAATTTCTTTTTTCAATTTTTTTTTTGCAATTAATTTTTTTTTGGGCAAACTACAATACCCCCTCGAGGTTTAGCAAAATTACAGATACCCCCCTGAAGTTTGAGAAATCACAGATATCCCCCTCAAGATTATATTTGCATAACAAATTAGGGGGCAATTTGTTATAAAAATATAAATCTCAGGGGGGGTATCTGTAATTTTTGAAACCTCAGGAGGGTATCTGTAATTTAGCTAAACCTAGAGTGAGATATATGTAATTTGCTCTTTTTTTTTCAAATAATTTTTTTCAATGAATTTATTTTTTCAAATATTTTTTTAATTAATTTTTTTTCAATTATAATGTGTGTGATCCCATTGTCATAAATAATAAATATAAATATAAATATTTTAGACTTAAACAAATATATTTTTTAGTTTATGTTTTTAAACATTTTGTTCAAACTAAACGCGTTTGTAATTTATGTTTTTCTAAAAATAAACAAAACCAGTTTATAAAATTTTTGTAAATATAAATAAAAAACGTAAACGTTATCAAATGCTACCTAAAATCCTTGAAATTTTTTGATGAATTTCCCTTTTTAATGCATTAAATACAAATATAAATAAAATCTTAATTTCCAATAGAGCTCAAATTGCCAAAATAACAAATAATAAAGGTAAAATACATACACAATATTTAGAAAATTTTTCCCTCAAAGCTCTAAGAGAGTAAAGAGAGAAAAATCTAAAAAACCAACATGTCGAAAAACAAGCTCCACCGGTCAAAAAATCCACTCCAGATGCTCATCAAAATGACCTCAAGAACTAATAGGGTCCAAAAATCAATGGATTTTGGTGGATGGAGGAATTATGTGGGTTGGTGAGATTTTCCTAGAAGGAGATGAGAGAAAAGAGAAAAAGAAAAAATGAAATGTGGAGAGAGAGAGAGAGAGAGAGAAAAGTAAAAAGTGAGGGAAAAAAGTGTGGTGCATCAGATTTCAACAAAAAAAGGGTTCAAAATTTGAGGCTGTCTAGACCTGGCCGCATGTGCGGAGCCCCTCTCCCATACGTGCGGTTTATTACAGGTCGAAAATCTGGTTTCCTCACCTCTACTGATGTGCGCACAATACTCCACAACTCTGGGATTAAAACAGATAGTTCGAAAATTTAGAATTCAAGTTGGGTTCAAAAAACCCGATACGTCACATTTATCTTAAAAAATTCTAATATTGAGAACGTTAAACCAAAAATAAAAATACACGAAAAAAATAAAATAAAATTAGTATATTTTTAAATTTTTGTATATTTTTTGAATTTGTTTGTTTAATAATATTTTACAAATATTTTATTTTTTAGATGTAACTAACTATGTATCTAAAAGTAAAAAATTTAGAGGAACCTACATGCTGGTCCTAATAGATAGACTTATTGTCTAATAAGTCTTGTGAGAACTAATGGAGTTTTTCATCAAATACTATTGAAAACATCACTAATTTTTAATTTTCAGTGACAATTTAAAAATTTTGTCACTAAACAAAAAACCCGATACGTCACATTTATCTTAAAATATTCTAATATTGAGAACGTTAAACCAAAAATAAAAATACACGAAAAAAATAAAATAAAATTAGTACATTTTTAAATATTTGTATATTTTTTGAATTTGTTTGTTTAACAATATTTTACAAATATTTTATTTTTTAGATGTAACTAACTATGTATCTAAAAGTAAAAAATTTAGAGGAACCTACATGCTGGTCCTAATAGATAGACTTATTGTCTAATAAGTCTTGTGAGAACTAATGGAGTTTTTCATCAAATACTGTTGAAAACATCACTAATTTTTAATTTTCAGTGACAATTTGAAAATTTTGTCACAAGTTATAAGTTTTAGCAATAATTTCAAAAAATCGTTACAAAAAAAGTTACTAATTTTTAATTTTTAGAAACAGTTTGCAAAATTCGTTATAAAAAAAGTCACTAATTAAAAGTTTCAGCGACAATTTATAAAAATCGTAACAAAAAAAGTCATTCTTGTCAATTTTTAGCGACATACAAAAAATTGTCACAAAAAGATTATTTTTAATGATGATTTAGTGGGCCTTATGCAGGCCCACAAGCCAAGCCGAACTTCAAAATAATGGTCCAAACCCAAGTCCAAGCCCAGGGTCTCAAGCTGGGCTCGGGTTTGGTCCAAACGGGCCTAAACGGTAAGGTAGTCCTCCACTTGGGTTTGAGTTGAGAATGTCATGTTAGGAGGTCAATTGACTGGAGTGAAGTCGAGTTTGCCACTGGGTTGATGGATGTTGATGATTTACTGGTCATTATGGTCACGCGGGAGAACCCCAAGGCATGCTGTGTATTGATATTGAACTTCAAAATAATGGTCCAAACCCAAGTCCAAGCCCAGGGTCTCAAGCTGGGCTCGGGTTTGGCCCAAACGGGCCTAAATGGTAAGGTAGTCCTCCACTTGGGTTTGAGTTGAGAATGTCATGTTAGGAGGTCAATTGACTGGAGTGAAGTCGAGTTTGCCACTGGGTTGATGGATGTTGATGATTTACTGGTCATTATGGTCACGCGGGAGAACCCCAAGGCATGCTGTGTATTGATATTGAAAGGTGCTTCATCGTTCACCAAAGAGGGTAATCCATATACAATTATTCTTGTTTTGTGCTGTTATTGTAGCTTCATATGCAACATTGGTGGCTGCAGGTATAATTTGTTTTTAGATAAGCTAGATCAAAGCCTTTCATTTAAGGGTGATGCTATGGTACATTTAGGTGTACCATACATTTAGTTATGAACTTATATGATTTTATATCATAACTTATACCATATTAGTCATAACTATCACCATATTAACTCATAACTTAGTTATATTCAGTTATTTACTTATACCATATTACTTCATAACCAGGTCATTAAAAGTGACCTGCTAAACAGGTCACTTTTTATAGTTATGAGTTAAAATCATATTTCTTCATAACTATAATCAAATTGATCATAACTTAGCTATAACTACATCTCATAACCAACACCATTTTGTTCATAACTAATATCACATATTTCATAACCACATCTCATAACCAACACCATTTTAGTCACAACTAACATCACATATTTTATAATCATAATCACATATCTCATAACCAACACCACTTTGATCATAACTATTTATCACATATCTCATAACCACTGATCACATATCTCATAACCACATCTCATAACCAATCCCTTTGAGTCATAACCAACATCACATATCTCATAACCACTAGTCACATATCTCATAACCAACACCTTTTTGTTATAACTAATATCACATATCTCATAACCACTAATCACACATCTCATAACTACTACTCACATACATCATAACCACATCTCATAACCAATCCCTTTGAGTCATAACCAACATCACATATCTCATAACCACTAGTCACATATCTCGTAACCAACACCTTTTTGTCATGACCAATATCACATATTTCACAACCACTAATCACATTTCTTATAATTAACACCTTTTTGCTCATAACCACATCACTTTGATCATAACCAACATCACATATCTCATAACTACTAGTCACATATCTAATAACCAACATCACATATCTCACAACCACTAGTCACATAACCAATATCTCATAACTCATAACCATTAATACATATAGCATAACCACACCCTTTGACACCACTTTGCTCATAACCATTACCCACATATTTCATAACCACTAACACATATAGCATAACCAAATACCATTTGACACCACTTTGCTCATAACCATTACACGCATATCTCATAACTACTAACACATATAGCATAACCAAATACCCTTTGACACCACTTTGCTCATAACCATTACTCACATATCGCATAACCACTCATAACTATTATTACCCACATATCTCATAACCACTAACACATGTAGCATAACCAAATACCCTTTGACACCACTTTGCTCATAACCATTACCCACATATCTCATAACCACTAACACATATACCATAACCAAACATCCTTTGGCACCACTTTACTCATAACCATTACCCACATATCTCATAACCACTAACACATATACCATAACCAAACATCCTTTGGCACCACTTTACTCATAACCATTACCCACATATCTCATAACCACTAACACATATACCATAACCAAACATCCTTTGGCACCACTTTACTCATAACCATTACCCACATATCTCATAACCACTCATAACCATTACCCACATATATCATAACCACTAACACATATAGCATAACCAAACACCCTTTGACACAACTTTGCTCATAACCATTACTCACATATCGCATAACCACTCATAACTATTACCCACATATCTCATAACCACTCATAACCATTACCCACATATATCATAACCACTAACACATATAGCATAACCAAACACCCTTTGACACCACTTTACTCATAACCATTACCCACATATCTCATAACCACTAACACATATAGCATAACCAAACACCCTTTGACACCACTTTACTCATAACCATTACCCACATATCTCATAACCACTAACACATATAGCATAACCAAACACCCTTTGACACCACTTTACTCATAACCATTACCCACATATCTCATAACCACTAACACATATAGCATAACCAAACACCCTTTGACACCACTTTACTCATAACCATTACCCACATATCTCATAACCACTAACACATATAGCATAACCAAACACCCTTTGACACCACTTTACTCATAACCATTACCCACATATCTCATAACCACTAACACATATAGCATAACCAAACACCCTTTGACACCACTTTACTCATAACCATTACCCACATATCTCATAACCACTAACACATATAGCATAACCAAACACCCTTTGACACCACTTTACTCATAACCATTACCCACATATCTCATAACCACTAACACATATAGCATAACCAAACACCCTTTGACACCACTTTACTCATAACCATTACCCACATATCTCATAACCACTAACACATATAGCATAACCAAACACCCTTTGACACCACTTTACTCATAACCATTACCCACATATCTCATAACCACTAACACATATAGCATAACCAAACACCTTTTGACACCACTTTGCTCATAACTATTACCCACATATCTCATAACCACTAACACATATAGCATAACCAAACACCTTTTGACACCACTTTGCTCATAACTATTACCCACATATCTCATAACCACTAACACATATAGCATAACCAAACACCATTTGACACCACTTTGCTCATAACCATTACCCACATATCTCATAACCACTAACACATATAGTACAACCAAACACCCTTTGATACCACTTTACTCATAACCATTACCCACATATCTCATAACCACTAACACATATAGCATAACCAAACACCATTTGACACCACTTTGCTCATAACCATTACCCACATATCTCATAACCACTAACACATATAGCATAACCAAACACCATTTGACACCACTTTGCTCATAACCATTACCCACATATCTCATAACCAACATCACATATATCATAACTACTAATCACATATCTCATAACCAAACACCATATTTATAAAAATTTTAAAAGCTGTAAAAGGCCTGTCACCTTTCTTTATCCTTTTCATTGCTGTAAAAGGCCAAGACCCTAGATTGAGAAGGGTGTACCAACTGAACTCTTCAAGATGAAAAAAATAAAATTCTCGAATCATAGAACATCGATGATAAAAGTAAACAAGAGGTCGACAATAACAAGGCATGCTGCCAATTAGTTCCAATTGGCGTTTTGGTGGCAAATGCTACTGTGCAAAGAATTGTCAGAGCTAAAATGATGGTTTGGCCATTTTTAAGAGAATATTTTATGGGAAAAGACGATTGAATAATGGCATTCAATTTTCTATATGCACTTGCTGTTGCGCATTTGCTTCGAAAATGAGCGAAAACACTAAACAAAATGGCTTCATAGCCTTTGCTAGAAATTTATACAAAACAAATATCCATCAAAATACTAACAGATTTAAGTCCCACTACAACATATAAGACTTTTGGCGACCAATTATTTTAGTCCCTAAAACTATTATTTTAGTCTCTAAATGGTTTTTGTGACAAAATTAATTTTGTCACTAAAAAAGTCACTAAAAGTGCGTCTAGAAAAGTCTTTAGCGACCAATTTTTGAAAATGTCCCCAAAAATGACAATTAGTGACCAATTTTATATTGTCACAAAATGTTTGATTTTACAAGACTAAACATTTGGTCACTAATACTTCGTCATAAAATGTCCCAATTTGGTCGCAAAAAACAAAATAATGACACTTTTAATGACTATGATATTTGGTCGCTAAAAGACATATAACTTTCTCAGCAACACATTTTCGTCGCTAAAAATCAAAGTTAAATTTTGTAATCATTTAATCTCATAGCTAAAATGCACAAAATTAAATGTCATCCAATCATATTAAAAAAAATTTGACATCCACATATCAAACCCACTCTATTCCCAAACCATAATGAGTATATAGAAAGTAAATTTGACAAAAATTAAAACTAAAAGTTTCCAAATTCAGATCAAAGTAGTAACAGTTCAAATGAAGAATAGCAACAATACAATAGTTTCTACAAAGAAAATATCTAAAAAAGTATTTTCTCAACATCAATATCAGGCTTTATATCAGACAGGCTTGACACAAGAGGCTTCAAGCTGTACTTAGGTGTGACACCCTTTGGACATCCCTGCAACCCAAAATTCAAAAAAAATGAATCAAATAATAAGAATCAACACAACATAACCTCATTAAATAATCAACAGTCATTCATAATCAAATAAGTTACAAATAATGACAAAACACGTTATCTCAGTGTACTTGAAGTATTAGTGAGCTATAATAAGAATCAACACAACAAGAAAGTGAGTCACCTAGAATCAACACAATAAGGTTATCATAATCCAAGCACGTTATCATAATCAAATGTTCTAAATAACAAACACACTAAATTTATAACTATGACAGATCTATCTAAATTTATAACTATGACAGATCTATCCAGACTTACGTCCAAACACCTCAATGGAAAGCTGCTCATCAGATAGTGGGCCAGATCCATCTTCTATAGCTTCGTTCTCCCGCTCTTTAAGTTTTTTCTACAATTGCTCATGAAATTAAATACAGTCATTTTATATCTACATTGTAACAAAGCAACCGAAGACATTGATTTTCCTATTTACTTATCCTAGAGAGAACATAATAACTGGTAGAGAAAGCACCATAATCTAGTAGCAGGTCTAATATTCTAACTGAATTTTCTAACTTTAAAGTAGCATTTCCCAAAAGCTGAATTTTCTAACTTTAAAGTATTAACAGGTCTAATATTCTCTTCAAACATGCGTTTTTAGATGCCATGCCATCTTTGTTTCTAGGTACCAGACAACCTACAGAAGCATATCAATCATAAGTTTTATTATTCATGCTTAGCAAACATTAATAGTGTCTGATTTAACCATAAGAAATGCTTAGGAATTAATAGTGTCTGATTTAACCATAAGAAATGCTGGCCAATGAGGTTGAAAAAAAACAAAAACAAAAACAAAGTATGGTTAAACTAACATATGGGAAGGGATTATGTTATTCTTCAATGCAATTGTTTTGGACAAGAACAAGGAACAGACAAAGTATTGCTTTTGTAACATCTATCCGATATTCAGTGTTCACTTTCAAAAAGCTAACTCGAGCTTGTTAGGTAAAAAACTAAAGTTGATACTAGAAGATATGGAAGAAAAAAGTTATGGAATTTTGGTTGGGTTGTTGCCTTAGTGACATAACATTACTGTTTGTGTTTTTATTCATTCTTAATCACTTGAATTATAAGATAAGCTCTCTGTACTAACATTTTTTTAATTTTTACTTCTGGCACAAAAATCCATGAGTTGCTAATATTAACTACACCTAACGCAACAGACGAAGCATAAACAAGAGTTGGTTTGCCTTTCATAAGCAAGTGTAGATGAATAACACCTGGAGAAACAGAAGATTCATTGGAAATATATATATATATATATATATTTAAAAAAGGAAGGGAAAAAAAAAAAAGGCCAAAGAATAGACCACGCTTTGGTTCCATGAATAAACCATGTTTTGACTAGCTACACATTCTTGAAAAGAATAGATAAAGAGGAAAAAATGGAAAGAAAGAGAAAGCAAAAAAAGCAAAACGAGTTAAGTTTTCTGTCCCCTCTAAAAAGTCCCCTGTTTTATGGTGCTACCAAATCCAAAACTATGTTTATATGCAATGCTAAAGATTGAGAACTGTGAATATTAATGACAATATCAAATTAGTAATACTTTGGTGAGTGTGACCACAATTATGCTTGTATCAATAATCAAATAATTAAACTACAGCAGCAAGCTCTTTCTGCTCACCAAACAATCATCTACCTACCCCTAGAATGCAAATTGCGACTCTCTTTAAAGAGCTTGTTTGGCATACATCATAACCTGTACTTTCTAGGCTTGAAATCATATAAGCTTTACGTGTACTTTACATTGTAATTTATTGTATATGTTGTTATATTCTTTTCAATCTCTCTTTTTTATTTCTAAATTCATGTTCATTGGCTCTTAATCTCCGTACATTTTCGTTATTGTTCTTCTTTGTCACTACGGTTGTGCTTATTTTTGCTGCTTTTGTGATCACTGTGAACTTTTCTCCTATCAGTCCCTTCATTTCAACTAGATTATAATGTCATTACTTTGTTAATTTCAAAACATTTCTCACATTATTGGAGGTAGACCCCATTTTGTCCTTGGAATGATTAATTAAAATTCCACACAAGGATGAGAAAAGTCCATGAAAGGCAGATTGAGGAAATTCCAACAATGCTCCTATTCAATTATATGTACCAAGTTCAGAATCACAAAAATAAAGATCTTTTCTTGTTCAAAGCGAAGTTGAAAATGTGAAATCACTGGTAATTTTCAAGACGATTGTGCTCTCTCCACACTGACTAGAAATACAACTTGAGTAATTTTTAAGCTTCAATGATATTTCATGTTATATTAGAACAAAAATAAAGATCTTTTCTAGTTCAAAGCGAAGTTGAAAATGTGAAATCACTAGTAATTTTCAAGACGATTGGGCTCTCTCCACACTGACTAGAAATACAACTTGAGTAATTTTTAAGCTTCAATGATATTTCATGTTATATTAGAGTTTGGCATTACTTTTATTTATTTATTTATTTGGGGAAATCAGATCCTTGTCAAGGATCTACACCTCTTCCCGAAGATGTTCCAGCCAACACAGAACCGGGAACATATATGGCCTAGTTCTTTTAACAAACCTGAGTTAAATTAAAATTTCACATCAAGAGGATTGAGAAATACCTAAAATTAAAATTCACATCAAAATGATGAAATAAACAAAAATCAAACAGAATGAGTTAAATGAATTTTATTAATTCGACATTAAAACTAATTTTTGGCTACACTATGTATTCTACTTGAAGGATCGAGAAATACCTTGATAGAGAGTGAATTAACCAATCGATGTCTTCAAAGTAGCAGAAATCTGCAAAAAATGAAGAAGGTGAAGAATCAACCTATAGAAAAATTGCATCCATGACAATGTGCAGGCCAATCGAACAAAAATGTGAACTACTTATTGTGTTCTTCATAGATCTACAATATATATATATATATATATATACATATGTATATGTATAGGCAGATATATATATATATATATAGAGAGAGAGAGAGAGAGACACCAAATCTATAGAAAATGTGAAGAACAAGGTAGATCTACTGAAGATTGTAGATCTCAAACTGATCTGCAATGGAGCTCGAGATGGACAGAGCGAAGACCTACAATGAAGCTTGCGATGGAGCTTGACAAATAGAGAGAGAAGTTTTTACACATCGTGAAGCTTGGATACGGTTTTCAGTGTGTATTTGCATCAGGTGAGGTTTTGTAATTTTTCAATATTTGGTCCCTAAAAAATGCCAATAATATGTGTTGGCCACCAAAATTATTGGTCTCAAAAAGTTACACAGCGTAACAGGAAATATCAAGAGTCATTTTGATAGTTTTATAAGTAAATTATCACAAGTTTATCTCTTATCCACTACCTTCACCACTGTTGCCGTTTCCTTTCCTCTACCACAAAAAATTAGTTCATGATTTTTAGTAAAAAAAAAAAAAAAAAAGGCCGCAAAAAAATATTTTTCATTGACTACAAAAAATTAACTTTTATTTTAGTGAAAAATATTTTTCACTAAAATAAAAGTTAATTTTTTGTAGTCAATGAAAAATATTTTTCTGCGGCCTATTTTTTTTTTTTTGTGTTACTAAAAATCATGAACTAATTTTTTGTGGTAGAGGAAAGGGAGCGGCAATAGTGGTGAAGATGGTGGATAAAAGATGATGGTGATGGTGATGGTCATGGTGATGGTCATGGTGAAAGAGATTAGTAGTGAAGTTGTGGTAGTGGTAGTGTAAATGGAGTGACAGGGGTGAAGGAGAGGTAATGGTAGTAGTAGTGGCAGTAGTGGTAGTTGTGGTAATGAAGTGATGGCAATGGCAGTAGTAATGGTAGTCGTAGAGGTGAAGTGGCGACAGTAGAAGTAGTGGTGGTGGTGGAATAGCGTTTGTAGTAGTGGTGAAGATGGTAGAGGACATGGGTGGTGAGAGAGATAAATGAGTGAGAGATAGATAGAGGAGAGAGAGGAGAGAGAGAGACAGAGTGATGAGCGAGAGAGAGAGAGAAAGAACGCAAACACAGTAGGAGAGAGAGAGAACAACGCAAACAGAGAAAATGGGAGTGAGAGAGTGAACAACGCAAACGCAGTGGGAGAGAGAGAGAGAGAGAGAGAGAGAGAGAGAAAGAAAGAAAAAGAGATAGAGAGTGAGAGACAAAAAAGAGACATAGAGAGAAGAGAGATGAACGAGAGAGATAGAGAGAAGAGAGATGAGCAAGAGAGACATAAAGAGAAGAGAGATGAACGAGAGAGACAGAGAGAAAGATAGAGAGAAGAGAGATGAGCGAGAGAGATAAAGAGAAGAGAGATGAGCGAAAAAGACAGAGAGAGAAAAGAGATGAGAAAAGAGATAGATGAGTGAGAGACACAGAGAGAGATAGATAGACAGACAGACAGACAGAGAAGAGTGATGAGTGAGAGAAAGAAAGAGAAGAGAGAAATGAAGGAAGATAAAAAAATGGATGAAAATATATAGACAAAGAGAGAGAGAGAGCGAAAAGAGATAAACGAGAGAGAAAGAGACAAAGAGAGATGAGCGAGAGAGCAAGAGAGATAAAGAGAAGAGAGACAGAGAGAGAAGAGAGATGAGAGAGGTAAAGAGAAGAAAGATGGACGAGAGACACAGAGAGAAAGAGAGAAAGAGAGACAGACAGACAGACAGAGAAGAGTGATAAATGATGAGTGAGAGAGAGAAAGAGAAGAGAGACAGAGACATAGAGAGAAAGAAAGAGACAGACAGACAAAGAAGAGTGATGAGTGAGAGAAAGAGAGATAAGAGAGACAGAGACACATAGAGAAAGAGAGAGACAGATAGACAGACAGACAGAAGTTATGAGTGAGAGAGAGAAAGAGAAGAGAGACAGAGACAGAGAGATAGAAAGAAGCTTATAACTAAGTTATGATTAATTTGATTATAGTTATGAACAAATATGATTTTGGCTCATAACTATAAAAAGTGACCTGCTTACCAGG
>NW_021025928.1:845795-852276 GCF_004153795.1 Camellia sinensis
AGGCCTCACATGCAGCCCCACAGCTGTTTTCCTCAAGCGCAAAATTCAAACGGTTGCCGCCCTTTGGGTTCCCTACTCTTTTTATACACGTGTGAGGGGCCACGTGAACCCACTGTTCATCTTCTCTCCTAAGCTAAACCCTAGCCTTCAAGTTGCCATCGCCATTCTTCAAATAATTTTCGACCATTTCCGATCTTTCATAAGCAGCAGATGAGCCCGAGGTCAACTGGTCTTACCTAGGCGTCCATTACCCGTAAGTTTTTCTGCCCCTCCTTGCATTTTTCTGTCATCGTTCTTCGTGTTCTTCATTTTTGTTCTGTTTTTGTTTGCCCTTCCATCACTTGTTGTCCACTATTTGTATCTGCTGTCTGAGCCATGGGCTGCGCCAAATCTGTGCTGGCCACATCGATAGGGCAAACGGGATGGGGCAAATTCCGTCACGAAGTCGGCAAGAGCTTGAGCTTTGATGGCAGTACGTGGTTGGAACTTGATATCATACTGCCCTAATTCTATAGCCCACTTTAGAATTCTGCCGGTAAAATCAGCCTTTTCGAAGAGCACCATAAGTGGAAATTCAATTAGCACAATGACTGTGTGGGCATGAAAATAGTGCGCTAGCTTTCTAGAGGTCATCATCAAGGCCAGAGCCAATTTTTCTAGCGGCAGATATCTTGATTCAGCCGGGAGCAAGGTCTTGCTTACGTAAAAGATGGGAAGGTGCTGGGTTCCCTCAGTACGGACTAAGATGACGCTTACCGCATGTTGAGAGACTACCAAGTAGAGATATAGTTCTTCGCCCGGTTTTTGTGTGACCAGGATAGGGGCTGAGGAAAGGTATGCTTTCAGATCCGCCAATGCACGATCACATTCGTTATCCCAGAAGCACTTGGCCTTCAAAGTTTTGAAGAAGGGCCTGCAACGATCTGAAGACCGGCTAATAAATCTGCTCAGCGCGGCTGCCATCCCGGCAAGATGTTGCACATCCTTCGTGGAGTTTGGGCACTCCAGCTCTTGTATCGCCTTGATTTGGGAAGGGTCGGCTTCAATTCCTCGGCTCGTGACCAAAAAACCTAGGAATTTTTCGGTGCCGACTCCGAAGGCACACTTGGAGGCATTCAAACGCAGCTTGTGATGTTTAAGTGTAGCGAACATCTCTGCTAGGTCGACGAGGTGTTGAGATTTTTCCTTTCTCTTTACCACCATATCATCGATGTAAGCCTCCATGTTGCGGCCCAGAAGAGGAGCGAACATCTTGGTTACCATCCTTTGAAAAGTTATCCCAGTGTTTTTTAGTCCGAGTGACATGACCTTGTAACAGTAAAGGCCACGCGGAGTGGTGAACGAAGTGATCTCTCGGTCTAGTTCATACATGGCTATCTGGTGGTAGCCACGATACGCATCGAGAAAGCTGAACCTCTGATGGCCAGCGGTCAAGTCCACTAGCTGGTCGATTCTTGGGAGGGAGAAGCTATCCTTTGGGCACGCACGGTTGACCGTCTTATAATCAACGCACACCAACCACTTGCCGTTCTTTTTCGGCATCACCACCGTGTTAGATATCTACCTAGGATATTGCACTTCTTTTATTGCCCCTGATTCCAACAAGTTCTTGACCTCTTCCGCCAC
Organism: Camellia sinensis; assembly: GCF_004153795.1. Classification (NCBI taxonomy): domain Eukaryota; kingdom Viridiplantae; phylum Streptophyta; class Magnoliopsida; order Ericales; family Theaceae; genus Camellia; species Camellia sinensis. The sequence continues at coordinate 847,422 of NW_021025928.1, forward strand.
TATCTCGGCATAGTGCAAGGCCGAGCGCCGTGTCCTCTGGATGATCGGTCGTGCATTTGGAAAGACGTTTAACTGGTGGCAAATGAAGCTAGGGTCGACGCCAGGCATATCGTAAGGCATCCATGTGAAGGCCCCCATATTGGAGATCAAAAAGTCAACGTACTCAAGTCACTCAGCGCTAGACAGGAACGAGCCCAAAAGAAAGAACTTGTTTGGGTAATTCTCGTCTATGCGCACCTCCACCAGGTCTTCGACCGATTTCTCCTCGGCCTTTCTTGCTACGTCTTCCAGGACTTCCTTCCCCTCCGGGCCCTCTATCATCTGCATAAAGCCTTTGGCAGCTCTGCTGCCATTTACTACGACGAAGCATTGTTTTGCTATCACCTGGCCTCCTCAAACCTCTTTTATCTATCCGGTTGGTGCTGGGAAACGCAGAACCTAATGGTAGGTCAATGCTACCGCCTGCATGGCATGCAACCAGCCCCTGCCCAAAATTAAGTTGTAGGTCAACGGGACTTTAAGCACCCAAAACTCCACTTGCTTCGTGACTGATCCCGCTTTGACCGGCAATATGATCTTTCCAATCGGCCATTCTGGTTGAGAGTTAAAGCCAACCAATGGAGACGTTGCGGGGGCTAAGTCCTTGTCCTCCAACTTCATCTATTTGAATGCGTCATAATACATGATCTCGACCGAACTCCCCTAGTCAACCAAAATTCTTTTGATGTCGAAGTCTTTGACGCGGAGGGTCACCACTAGGGCGTCATTATGAGGCACTTGAATTCTTTCCAAGTCTTTGCTGGAAAAGGTCAGGACGTCTTTTTCCTCGATCTTCCTTTCTTCACGGTGGGCTGAACGGAGAGCATCTCTCTCATGTGCTCAGCTTTCTTGATCATCCCTCTTAGTTCGCAGACCTTTGCCGGCTCAATGATGCCATGGATGACATTGATCACACCCTGCGGCGCTATATCCAGGACGGCGAGGCCGTTTGGCTCACCCTGTCCCTGGGGAGTGGCTTTCATACCGCCGTCTATGTACTGGTCTAGACGCCCTGTCACCACCAACTCCTCCAAATGTTGTTTGAGCGGCACACAGTCCTCCGTTCGGTGCCCTCGTTCTTCATGGATGATGCAACAATACCTCGAGTTAAAGCCTCTCTGCGTGTTTCCCAACTTGGCCGGCCAACGGACGTAGGGTTCACCTCGGATTTCACGCAAGATACGGTAAATAGGGATTTTAAAGACCGTGGTGATACCGATTCGCACTTTTAACTTTCTCTTGGCATCTTCCTCTTCATTACGAGGAGCGTTAGGTCGGTCATTTCTACGACCTTTGTTCCTATCATTGCTGTTTGAGCCACGACATTGATCTTTTGATCGGTCGTTTGGGCGGTTGTCTTCCTACCCTATCGAGTGAACCTTTCCCGCCACTCTTCTGTCTACCGAGACCAGACTCTCCTTCTCAGTCGTGGTGGCGGCATCGTCCTCCATTCGGATGTGTTCGTTGATCCGCTACATCAAATATTCCATGGTAGTGGACTGGTGCATCATAAGCGAATCTCGCATCCTATGTCCGACTGGGAGACCCCGCTTGTATTGGGTGATGGCTAGATTGGTGGGGCAGTCGAGGATTTCGTTGTAAGTTTCCCAGTACTTGGCATTGTATGCCTTCAAAGAACCTCCAGATTTCATCTTAACGCCTAGGAGATGGTCGACCTCCTTTGGTGTTCGAGTGTTAGTTTTGAATCTAATAACGAAGGCCTCTGCTAGTTGCTGCCATTCCTCGATACCCCCCTCCGGAAGCCTTTCGAACCACTTCAGGCCCAGTTCGCCCAAGCTTGCTGGGAATATGAGGCACATGAGGGCGTTATTGCGCCGATGTTCTGCCATTACTTGCCAGTAATGACTCACGTGCATGTACGGATCAGTCTTGTCGTCGTACAACGTGAACTTAGGTTAGTGGAATCCGACAGGGAGCGGCGTGCCCTTAATTTCTGGGGACAGCGAGGTAGCGATAAGTCTTGCTAGCTTTCTGTCCCCTGGTGCTATCATCCTAGGCGCTGGCATTGCCACTTCCTCACTACAACGGATCTAGGAGCTTAGCCTTTGCGATGCCGGTAGCCTTCGGGTCTGTCTAAGGCGAGATCTCTCTTCCAGGACATCCTCAAGTCTCCCGAATAGACGGAGAAAGAGTACCTCGACGTCGACGAGGGGTGTGTGAGGGACAGTAGCTGCCGTCGCGAGTATGAGACCTTCCTACCTGTGGGTCAAAGTTTCCTACCCTATAGCTTTTAGAGACAGAGAGAGAGGATGTCCTGTCCTGGCGGCAACCGCCAGAGTGAGGGGGCGAGGTGCGCTTACTGAGGTTGCCCTCTTCAGCAGCACCTTTCCCCTTCATCTGGCGCTTTAGCGCCTCCATTTTAGCTGCCATCTTGTAATGAGAGCGTCATGGTCTTTGAGTTTGTGCTCCAGGCACTGAGCATGTGACTCTCCCCATTGTCGGCGGCCCTCTAGACTCTTCGAGCGATCAGTACTCCTTGCACATTTGTCGAGTGCACCCCTGGAAGAGGTCTCCAAGCCCGCCATGGTAAGAATAGCAGAAGGGCCATCTCTCTGTCGGACGGACTCCGGTGTGATACCATCGACGACAGACAGTGGAATTTCATCATGGTTAGCCATGGAAATGGTTGAAAAAGCTTGAAGAGCAAGGTTTTTCTGTCAAAGGTTTTTCCCACAGACGGCGCCAATTGTACGGGGGTGAAATATCCTTTGCTTTCCGTACTCCTTGAACTCAAGCTTCACATAACGTCGCCTGACGTGAAAACAGAGAAATTGTGAGCTGACCAGCGGTGTGCTACCGGATAAACCCTCTGACGGTCAAGTCAGCACACTTGAAGGAGAAGAGAGCACTCTTAGAGAGAGAATTTAGAATTGCTTAGGTTGCTTACCTCCAACATCCCTCATTCCTCATTTTCTTGGCCGGCCATACAGTCTTAGGGATTGTGGGCGCACTACCTCTGTTGTCCTTCCCTAGATAGGTGGTAGTGCTCCCATCTACCTTCCTTACGCGTGTAAAAGCCAAAACCTCTAAACAACGTACGTGGAACTGCCAAACGGTATTGACACGTGCCAGGAGTGGATTTCCCCTCCATCACACCATTGGTCCAAGTGGCACACTCAATCGGGATATCATGACCGACTTATCCCTTGAGTAACACCACCCTGACCGGGATGGCCGAGCTATAAAAAGTCGGTCTACCTGGGCTGGCCGGTGGTGTAGAGTGCCGGCCTTCCAGCCGGTCCAAATTCTCTCCGGGCTGTGATCGACTCGGTCCAGACGCACAACCGCGGGTCACACCGAATACCTAGCCAAGTCACCGCTCGGTTGGGCACATGCATGTCTGCACACTCTGGTCAGCGATGTGGCTCGGCCAATCGTGATAGGCCGAGAGGCTGTTCTGATTCAATCTGGTCAAAAGCAATTCGGTCCTAGTAGGGCCTGTCGTCATGACCCGCGACACCATAGCTCGGCGCAAATCTCTCTCTCAGTATATGAATTGATTAATAATTTGTAATATGATATCAAAATATAAAAAAATTTACTGTTCAACAATTTAAAAATTAAGTCAAGCAGTAAATCCAAACTTTAGAGGTTCCTTGAGAATATCATTTTTGTGCAGGTTTTCTTCTTGTGAGTTGTGATTATATAAAATAATGTAAGAAGTATAATTTCATCAGTACCTCGAGTTAAAGCCTCTCTGCGTGTTTCCCAACTTGGCCGCCCAACGGACGTAGGGTTCACCTCGGATTTCACTTAAGATACAGTAAATAGGGATTTTAAAGACCGTGGTGATACTGATTCGCACTTTTGACTTTCTCTTGGCATCTTCCCCTTCATTACGAGGAGCGTTAGCTCGGTCATTTCTACGACCTTTGTTCCTATCATTGCTGTTTGAGCCACGACGTTGATCTTTTGACCGGTCGTTTGGGCGGTTGTCTTCCTACCCTATCGAGTGAACCTTTCCCGCCACTCTTCTGTCTACCGAGACCAGACTCTCCTTCTCAGTCGTGGTGGCGGCATCGTCCTCCATTCGGATGTGTTCGTTGATCCGCTACATCAAATATTCCATGGTAGTGGACTGGTGCATCATAAGCGAATCTCGCATCCTATGTCCGACTGGGAGACCCCGCTTGTATTGGGTGATGGCTAGATTGGTGGGGCAGTCGAGGATTTCGTTGTAAGTTTCCCAGTACTTGGCATTGTATGCCTTCAAAGAACCTCCAGATTTCATCTTAACGCCTAGGAGATGGTCGACCTCCTTTGGTGTTCGAGTGTTAGTTTTGAATCTAATAACGAAGGCCTCTGCTAGTTGCTGCCATTCCTCGATACCCCCCTCCGGAAGCCTTTCGAACCACTTCAGGCCCAGTTCGCCCAAGCTTGCTGGGAATATGAGGCACATTAGGGCGTCATTGCGCCGATGTTCTGCCATTACTTGCCAGTAATGACTCACGTGCATGTACGGATCAGTCTTGCCGTCGTACAACGTGAACTTAGGCTGGTGGAATCCGGCAGGGAGCGGCATGCCCTTAATTTCTAGGGACAGCGAGGTAACGATAAGTCTTGCTAGCTCTCTGTCCCCTGGTGCTATCATCCTAGGCGCTGGCATTGCCACTTCCTCACTATAATTGCATTTTGCATGTGTTGCATTAGGCATTTCTGTATATTTAGGATCATGCATAATTTCTAACATAGTTTCTATTTTGGCTTGGAGTACTCGGTGAGTTTTTATGCTTTAGCATCCTTGCATGCGTGTGAGTGAATGCCATGATAGCATGCTTACCATGAGGCTAAATGC
>NW_021025930.1:0-13215 GCF_004153795.1 Camellia sinensis
AAAATACCCGTAACAAGAAGAATTTGAAACTTCAACTTTGGTAGAAGAATCGAATGCTTAGTCTAATGGATGAGGTTTAATTAATTACCGCAGTAATGTTAAAATAAATCTGTTACAATTATTAAGATTAATTGAATTGAGGAAAGAAAAAAAAAATTAATTAGTGTGTTTGGTTTTAATTTCCTGAATTCAATTTTTTGAAAATTGGCTTTTTATTTTTTGTATTTTTTTTGTATTTTTAGTGAATATTTTTAAAATTTTAAGCACTTTTATTACTTTTTTAAATACACCTTATTTAGATTTATATAAATAGTAAAATTTTTGTGAAAAAATATTTTAAAAAATTAATAAATACATAAAAATATGAAAAATATACTGAATTTTTGTATTTTTTAAAAATATTTTTGGTATTTAATGAATTTTTTTTAAAAAAAATTCATAAATATTATAATTTTTAAGTATATTTATGTTTGATGTGTTTACAAATTAAAAAAATTGCTAAAAAATTTTTAAAAAATCAATAAAAACAAAAAAAAAAAATACAGAAAATGAAAAAGTAAAATTTTTTAAAAAGTGAATTTTAAAAATGAAAACCAAACAGACCCAACCATCCATTAACGGAACCGTCATCAGCCAACATTTTAGGGGCTTTATTAACAAAATTACATTTAAAAAAATTATTTGAATCAGGAGATTTCTACAACTGAATTATTTATTTATTTTTTAAAGAGTGGTGTTATTACCATCTCATAAATTATTTTGGACCCTCTATTTGTTTGGGCTTCCATTTATAAATTTTGAAACCCTCAAAATTTTTTTCCCCCAGAAATAATACCAAAATTATTCTTGTGAAAACATATTACTCATTGAATGCACACATCCCACACCAAAAAAAAAAAACCTCTTTCAAAAAATCTTAACAAAACCTACTAAAAAGAAGAAGAGCTAATATGATTACTGTCTCTGCTATTTCATCTACCATTATCACAGTTGTTATGCTCTCTCTCGCTATCTCCCTCTCTTTGTGTATATATATATAATTTCTTAGTTTTCTCGTAATAATTCTTCTTTTATAAGAAAAAAATTATATTAATTGGTTTGGTTGGTAGATATTATAAAATTTTGAGTTCAGCAGAAAATTACGCAGCAATATTATCAAAGCTACGCGATGAAAGAATAATTTTTGAACCTGATAATGGATTTTGGCTACTTCCGATAACTTATACAAGTATTAAAAATTTTGACCATTCAATGTGTTAAAGAATTTTCATATTCGGATCTACATTTCCGAACATTACTTATTTGTTTGGGAATCTCAAACAAATAAGTAATGTTTGGGCCTGTATTCCCGAACTCGAAAAAATGAAAATTTCTACAAGCGTTAACAATTTAGACTGTTCAATGTGTTAAGAAATTTTCATGTTCGGACCTTCATTCCCGAACATTACTTATTTGTTCAGGAATGCTTTCTCGAACAAATAAGTAATGTTTGAGTCTGTATTTTCGAATTTGAAAAAATGAAAACTTCTGTGAGCGTTAACAATTTTAACCATTTAATGTATTAAGAAATTTCCATGTTCGAACCTGTATTCCCAAACATTACTTATTTGTTCAGAGAATGCCATCCCAAACATATAGGTAATATTCGGGCTTGTATTCTGCCAAGTGGTTGCCACTGTTACCACCGGAATATTGCCATTGCCGGAGAAGTGTAAATAGTCAAATGGTTACCATTATTACCGTCGGAATATTACTGCCAAAAGGTTTTGAAGATGAGATTTGGGAAAGATAGATGGGTTGTCATAAACTCTAATTTATGATGTAGTGGATGTGTAGGCTTAATTGTGAGATGTGATGTTTTAAAATTAAAATTAATGATATCATTTTTAATAATTTTATTTGAGATTATTATTGTAATAAAAGAAATTAAAAATTAGAGACCCAAAGTAATTTATGATAGGTAATCGCGGTACTGTTTTAAAATTAGTTGAAACTACTTATTACTTACATGTAAATTGTATGACATGCATGTGAGTTGCGTGATACGGAACATTCGGATCTTCCTTGCAAATATCTTGTACAATAATTAACATCAAGTCATTATAAACATTTTAAAACAGAAATCAAGCAGAATACATTAAAAATAATAATAAAAAATAAACAGCAATTGATGAACCTCAAATAATAATAATAATAAATAAATAAACTATCAATTAGTGTGTTTAATTTTAGTTTTTTGAATTTAGTTTTTTAAATTTTTTTTTTTTTGTGTTTTTTTGTTTTAGTCAATATTTTTTAAACTTTAAGCATTTTTTTTTTTACTTTTTTAGATGCACCTTATTTAGATATATTCAAATAGTAAAATATTTGTGAAAAAATATTTTAGATATTTAATAAATACACAAAAGTATAAAAAATATAATGAATTTTTTTTTTTTTTTTGATATTTTTATTTTGGCTACTTCCGATAACTTATACAAGTATTAAAAATTTTGACCATTCAATGTGTTAAAGAATTTTCATATTCGGATCTACATTTCCGAACATTACTTATTTGTTTGGGAATCTCAAACAAATAAGTAATGTTTGGGCCTGTATTCCCGAACTCGAAAAAATGAAAATTTCTACAAGCGTTAACAATTTAGACTGTTCAATGTGTTAAGAAATTTTCATGTTCGGACCTTCATTCCCGAACATTACTTATTTGTTCAGGAATGCTTTCTCGAACAAATAAGTAATGTTTGAGTCTGTATTTTCGAATTTGAAAAAATGAAAACTTCTGTGAGCGTTAACAATTTTAACCATTTAATGTATTAAGAAATTTCCATGTTCGAACGTGTATTCCCAAACATTACTTATTTGTTCAGAGAATGCCATCCCAAACATATAGGTAATATTCGGGCTTGTATTCTGCCAAGTGGTTGCCACTGTTACCACCGGAATATTGCCATTGCCGGAGAAGTGTAAATAGTCAAATGGTTGCCATTATTACCGTCGGAATATTACTGCCAAAAGGTTTTGAAGATGAGATTTGGGAAAGGTAGATGGGTTGTGATGGATGTGGGTGCTCTCATAAACTCTAATTTATGATGTAGTGGATGTGTAGGCTTAATTGTGAGATGTGATCTTTTAAAATTAAAATTAATGATATCATTTTTAATAATTTTATTTGAGATTATTATTGTAATAAAGAAATTAAAAATTAGAGACCCAAAGTAATTTATGATAGGTAATCGCGGTACTGTTTTAAAATTAGTTGAAACTACTTATTACTTACACGTAAATTGTATGACATGCATGTGAGTTGCGTGATACGGAACATTCGGATCTTCCTTGCAAATATCTTGTACAATAATTAACATCAAGTCATTATAAACATTTTAAAACAGAAATCAAGCAGAATACATTAAAAATAACAATAAAAAATAAACAGCAATTGATGAACCTCAAAAAATAATAATAATAAATAAATAAACTATCAATTAGTGTGCTTAATTTTAGTTTTTTGAATTTAGTTTTTTAAAAATTATTTTTTTTTTGTGTTTTTTTGTTTTAGTCAATATTTTTAAAACTTTAAGCATTTTTTTTTTACTTTTTTAGATGCATCTTATTTAGATGTATTCAAATAGTAAAATATTTGTGAAAAAATATTTTAGATATTTACTAAATACACAAAAGTATAAAAAATATAATGAATTTTTATATTTTTTTTGATATTTTTTGGTATTTAGTGTATTTTTTATAGATTTTTTTTCACAAATATTATACTTTTTGAGTGTATATATGTTAGGTGTGTCTAAAAATTAAAAGAAATTGCTTAGAATATTAAAAAAATTCATTGAAAACATTAAAATATGAAAAATGAAAAAGTAAAATTTTCTAAAAACTGTTTTTTAAAAATCAGAACCAAACAAGCTAAATATTTTTTTAGCACTTTTAAAACTTGTACAAATATTCAACTGGCAAATTAGGCACTGCGACCATATTTTATTTTATAAAAAAAATAAAATTGTTACTTATTTCTATTTTAAAAAAACGATCCTGTTAAAATATCGAGAAATTTGGATAAAATTCTTTTTTAATAAAATTATAATGCATTAAGGACAACTGTAAAAAAAAATCTTAAAAAATTCAACACATACTATTACTACTAAAATATTAAACTTTAAAATAGTATAACTTTATATGTCAGTTTTTAATAAAATTAACACTTTGCTTGGTTCCCATTTTTTAAAAACAGTTTTCAGAAAATTCTACACTTTTATTTTTCGTGTTTTTTTGTTTTTACTGAACTTTTTAAATATTTTATGCAATTTTTTTACTTTTTAGACACACCTAACATAAATACACCTAAAAAGTAAAAAAATTGTAAAAAAAATCTTTTAAAAATTCACTAAATACCAAAAACACAAAAAAATACAAGAATTTAGTACATTTTTTTGTATTTTTATGTATTTCTTAATTTTTAAAAATATTTTTTCACAATTTTTTTACGTTTTAGACACATCTACGTAAGGTGCATCTAAAAAAGTAAAAAAAATATTTAAAATTCTAAAGATATTCACTAAAAACAAAAAAACATGAAAATCAAAAAATTCAGTTTTCAAAAAACTTAATCCAGAAAACTCAAATCAAACACAGTGAATATTTTAAGAATCCTTTCTTCAAGATCTATCAAATAAAATTTATATTAACTATGAAATTCTTAAAATATATATACATATATATTAGCGTTGAAATTGATATAAACAGTAATATATTATTCTATTTGACAATAATATATTATTCTGTCTCACAATAACATGTTACTTTGATTCACAGTAATATATTATTTTGATTCGCAATAACATATTACCTTGACAATATTGCCTAAGAAATTTTTTTGGGTTAATTCACTACAACAGAAAAGGACTTTGGTGACAAAAACGCATAACGAAAAAAAATTTCGTCTCCAAACATGCATATTTTAGAGATAAAAGTAAGATTTTGTCTCCAATTGTAGTACTTTTAGAGAGAAATCCAAATTTCATCACCAAATGCTTAAAATCAATAGAACAATAGGTGACAAAAATTTTATTCGTCTCTATATTTTATTTTTCATCGCAAAAAAATTTCCCGCCCTTCGAAAATTTTGTGGAATATTTGGGCGCCATTTTACAGACGAAAATTTTTGTCACCATTGTACAAAATTTTTCGCAAGGAAATAACTTCATCTCCTATAGTTTTATTACGCAAAACGACGTCGTTTCATGCTATAAGTGAGAAGCCCTCTTTGTTTGCCCAAATCAGTTCCTATTTTGCAAAGCCTTTTTTAGGTTAGACATGAGTACTTGTTTAAATGAATTTTTCTACCACCATTGCCACCACTCCAACACCACCATCATCTCTGCTGCCACGGATCCATTACCACCGCCGCTACTGCTACCACCACTCTACCACCATCTCTTCTCCACTTCCATTGCCACAACCGCCACTACTCCACTACCATTGTCACTCCACCATTACTATCACTACTACCACCACCTATCTTCTACCACCGCCATCACCACTCTACCACTGCCACCACTAACTCTCTTCCACTACCACTACCACCACTGCTATCGTTGCCACTTTACCACCACCACCATCACCTTTACACTACCACGCTACTACTTCACCACCACCATTACCACCACTATCACTACTCCACCACTGCCCCTGCCCCCGCCACTACATTACTACCACTACCACCATCACCTCTCCACTACTTCCACCATCACCACTAATACCACTGCCCAACTACTACTATTACCACCGCTGCCGCTACTATTTTTCTTCCACCACCACTGCCTTACTCTACCACCATTGTTGCCGCCACTCCACTTCCACCACCGACGCTCCACTACCACCACCACTAGTACTCCACCTCCACCTCCACTGACACCGAACCCATTTAAACCCCTTTATTAAATAGGTGAGTTTGAATCGATTTCATTTAGTTTCAGTTTTTGAAAACTATTTTTCAAGTTTCAATTCTTATTTTTTTAATTTTTAGTGAACTTTTTTAATATTTTAATTATTTTTTAAATTGATTAAAATATTAAAAAATTTCAGTAAAACTTAAAAAAAAATACTAATTAAAAACTCAAAAAAATAATTTTCAAAAATTGAAACAAATTTTTAATGCAAAACCCATTTCCCAAATTTTTCCTCATTTTTCTTCTTCTCAGTCGCGCTCATCTCTTTCTCTCAGTCATTTTGTATTTTTTCCCCCTTTGATTTTCAGCCTCTTTTTCTCTATCTCATTTGTTGCATAACCCTAACCCAACCCGTCTTTGAGAGAGACGCGGAGACGAAACGACGTGGAGGCGAAGGCGATGTGACTCCGGCAGACAACTCTGACAGCTAGGCGAGGGGACGCGACTCCGGCAGGTTTGATTTGTTGTTGATTTGTTAAATGGGTTTGATAAGTGCTTTGATTAAGTAAGTTTTATGGGTTTGATGATTTAGGGTTTGTTGTGGATTTTTTTCAATCATCATTCTCATTTGTTCCTATTATATATATATGATTTCTTGGACAAAAATTGTTGTTGATTTCTTAGATTTGTTGTTGATTTTGGACATGGATTTGATAAGTGGAAAAGAAGAATGAAATGGTTTTGATGATGTTTATTCTATCAAAGATCTAATTTTGTTCATAGCCTAGTTTAATAAACTGATTCCTCGAAAGATCTAATTAATTAAGTTTATTCTATCATCCAGCTGATGTTTTATGGGTTTGATGATTTAATGTGTGTTTTTTTTTTTCCTTGAAATAACTAGGTTGGTGTTGAAATGTTACAATTTGGTTGGTTTAAATGTGGGTTTTGAATTTGTGTAATTAAAGCTCACTTTTTAGAATCATTAGCATTAATACAAATACAGAATTCCTTTCAAAGCTACTACATAGTTTATGAGTCAGCTGGTTGTGTTTCATTTTTTGTGTAATGATTTTTGTTTTTTGGCCTGCTTCAAAAAAATTTAACTTGCAATAATGTGCTTCCTATGAATTTCTAATGTTATTTAAAAGAGAGATAGAGCATTTAGTGCAATAGAGCTAATGGAATTAATTGTGATTTGATTTGATTTGAAACAGCTTTTTGATTTGTATGCTTTATTGTTCCCTAGTTGAATTCTCTTAAATATGGAATTAATTGTTTCCCTCCATGCGGAGAAATTGGAAATGGAATATGGGATTCTTGGTTTATGACCCTACTGGAACAGGTGAATCTCACATTCTAGTGCAAACAGAGCTTGCCATCTTTATGTTGTAATAACGAATTTTACCGGCAATTTAACACTTTTCTTGCTGCACTTTGTAGACAACAATTGCTTGTGAGAAGGGGGTAAAGTGTCTTGGTACTTTGTTTGCCTCTTTTGAAATGGCATATGACGTTTAACTTTATTTTTTTCATTAGTTAGTGCCTTCTTTAACTTACAGGTGAAGGAAATGGATGAACTTAGTGGAAAGGTTACAACATAGTTGGACTTTCTCAGGGTGAAATAGAAGGTCGTTGTGAATGTTTCTTTCTCATGTTCGTAGTTTATATTTGATCACGAGTCATTTAGTAGCTAGCTGTTCTCCCTAAGCTCTGCTAAAGTCCTTATTTTGTTTGCTTACTGTGTTTTTTTATCTGTCTGAGTGTTATGGGAATTATATATCAGAATCTTTGCAAGAAACTAAGTTGGTTACCTTATCTTTGCTGCAATTCATTGCTTTCTTCTGGCACCCCTTATTTTCGTGGCATAGAACTGACTTCTGGTCTGCCTATGAAACTTAATTTTGTGGCCTCTTATTTTTTTGTTTGCGACAAGTGAAAGAATTCATATCATTGGCAGGTCCTCATGCTGGACATCTTCTATTCCATTTTGTGGAGTAAGTGATCCTTTTTACACTTGTTGTTTTTGGTCTTCATGGCTTCATAATTTTGATTTTTAATTTGGGACCAGTATAAAAGGCTAAACAACTTTATTTAGAAGGTGACATTAAAAAGATAAAACTTTAGAAAATCATGTGATATAAAGTAAACCTTAACTAGAAATAGAAATTAGCCCTAATCTTTTGATTAAAAAGATAAACTTTAGAAAGTCATGTGACGGGAAAAGTAGTATTCTAACCATTAAACTCAATGTAGTATGTACACAAATGTTATAAAATACCCTTTTCTTTGAGTTTAATAACAAAAATATAATTTTTTTTTTCTATCGGTCTTACTTAACAAAAATAAGCAAATGGTTTAGATTGAAAATATAATTTGTTAAGGATGGACACCAACATCAAAAGAAGAACAAAAAACTCAGGCTTTTTAATGGTGAAATTTCTTGACTTGGGCCTGCTAACCGGTTCTAAAAATTTCTTGGTCGACAACCCCTATGCCTTTTAAAAGGTTGAATCTTTGCTTTTTATGTGCACTCTTCAGGAGGAGGTTTCATGATTAAAGATTCCCTCACAACCTTAGAGGTAACAGATTTGTACCTCTGGAATGCACATTTTGTTTGTTTGTGAGTCTCTTCGCTTGTAGCATTTCTCATCAAAATTTTGTGGGGTTATATATATATATATATATATATGAATATATTGACTATGAGTATATCTAGACTCTAGAGCAATATAGTTCAATCCTTGACCCGTATAAGGAGAATAGATCACCTTTATGCTTTTTATTGAGTATAAAATTTGAACAAAAGAATCCTTTACCTCATATAATAAACCACATTGTGCCTTTCACGAGTTAGAATTAGCAGATACACGGACATGCGACACGCTGTCATGACACGTTTCAATATGTACATGGACACGATACGCTTGGAAAATTGTTAAAATATTTTTTAAATAAATTTATTTATATGTCGAATATATGAATGGTTTATTCAATGGTAATAATAAACAAGTAAATAACAACAAACAACAACATAATACTAATTAAATTAAAAAGCCATATATTCCACAACAAGATCCATTTGAATGTTTTGGCCTTAGGTTTTGTGGATCTTGTAATCGAGTTTGATCTTAAGGTGACTCTTCTCAAAGGCTTAGGTTTGAAAATAGGCCAAAAATACACGTTTCCCAATACGTAGATTTGAAAATAGGCCATCGGAGGCTAAAATGTGAAAAAGCCATGAGAAGGCCGGGAATCAACCCTAACACCTCAAGAAGGACCAATGTAAGTTGTGGAAACTTACAGAACTAGCACGTGACTCCCGGTTTGAAAACTAAGTCAAAAAATGCACATTTTTCAACTCTTAAGCTTGAAAAATAGGCCATCGGGGGCCTAAATCATTAAAAAAACCACGAGAAGGCCCGTGGAACACCTTAATCACCTCGGAAGCAACATATTTTAACTTGTGTAAACTTACGAAACTAGCACGGGACTCCCGGTTTGAAAACTAAGTCAAAAAATGTACTTTTCGAACACTTAACTTGAAATAGCCATCGGAAGCCCAAATCACGTAACAGTCACGAAAAGGCCCGGAAAAACACCTTTCAAATACCTCGGGAGGGGAGCAATGTAAGTTGTGGAACTTACGGAACTAGCACGGGACTCCGATTTGAAAACTAAGTCTAAAAATGCCACTTTTTTCACACTTAAGCTTGAAATAGGCCATTGGAGGCCAAAATCGTGTAACAGCCACGAGACGGCCGGGAAACATCTCAAACACCTCGGAGGGACCAATGTAAGTTGTGAAAACTTACGGAACTAGCGCAGAACTCCCGGTTTTGAAACTAAGTCCAAAAAATGTATTTTTCATACTTAAGCTTCAAAAATAGCCATCGAAGGGCAAATCGTGCAAACAGTCGCGAAACGGCATGAGAAACACCTCAAACACATCGGGAGGGACCAACATGAGTTGTGGAAACTTACGGAACTAGCACGGGGACTCCCGTTTCAAAAACTAAGTCCAAAAATGCACTTTTCAAACTTAAGCTTGAAAATAGGCCTTCGGGGCCAAAATCATGCAACAGCCATGAGACGGCCCAAGTAATACCTCAAAAATCTCGGGAGGGACCAAATTAATTTGTGAAAACTTACAGAACTAGCACGGGACTCCCGGTTCAAAAACTAAGCCCAAAAATATACTTTTTCACACTTAAGCTGGAAAAATTAGGCCATCGGGCCAAAATCGTGCAACAGCCATGAGATGGCCCGGGTAACACTTCAAACACCTCGGGGGACCAATATGAGTTGTGAAAACTTTCGGAACTAGCACGGACTCACGGTTCGAAAAACTAAGTCTAAAAAATGCATTTTTTCACACTTAAGCTTGAAAAATAGGCCATCGGAGGCCAAAATCGTGTAACAGCCATGAGATGGCCCGGGGTGACACCTCAAACACCTCAGGAGGGACCAAAGTAAGGTTTTGGAAACTTACGGAACTAGCACGGACTCCCGGTTCGAAAACTAAGTCCAAAAATGAGCCATCGGAGGCAAAATCGTGCAACAGCCACGAGACGGCCAAGAAGCCACCTTCAAACCGTTGGGCGAGACAATATAAGTGTGAAACTTACGAAACTAACACGGGACTCCCGATTTGAAAACTAAGTCCAAAAATGTATTTTTTCACACTTAAGCTTGAAAATAAGCCTGGGGGCTAAAATCGTGCAACAGCCACGAGACAGCCCGGAAAACACCTCAAACACCTCGGGAGGGACCAATGGTGAGTTGTGCAAACTTATTGGAATTAGCACGGGACTCCCGGTTTGAAAACTAAGTCTAAAAAATACCATTTTTTTTCCAACTCTTAAGCTTGAAAATAGTCCATCAAGGGGCCAAAATCATTAAACAACCCCGACAAGGCCTGGGAATACCTCAATTACCTCGGAAAGCAACCGTTGTAACTTGTGTAACTTATGGAACTAGTACGGGACTCCCGTTTTGAAAACTAAGTCCAAAAATGAATTTTGTCGAACAGTTTAAGCTTGAAATAGGCTATCAGCGGCCAAAATCGTGTAACAGGCACGGGAACGCCGCAGAACACCTCAAACACCTCGGGAGGAACCAATGTAAGTTGTGAAAACTTACGGAACTAGCACCGACTCCCGATATTGAAAACTAAGTCGAAAAATGCATGTTAGATTGTATATTTATTGATAAGATAATAACTGTTTAACTTGCATTTTTTTTTTGTGTGTGTTTCATTTTTTTGCAGATTGGAGATTTGATATGGACATGTTTGGTAATTTGGGAGAGCAGAGAAGCTAGCTCATTTTGTTATATTTTTGTTCATATTACCTTACATGTATTTTTGGTTGCATTTGTAAATTTTTATTTTGTTGGTATACAGGATATGTTTGGTAATCCACACTTGATATTTTATTTTTGTTGATATTAGTAGACATGTTTTTTGTGGATATTAGGAGACGTGTTTGGTAATCCGCATGCGGTGATATTATATTTTGTGGATATTAGTAGACATGTTTTTTGTGGATTATTAGAAGACATGTTTATAATCCGCATGCAGTTCATATTGTATTTTTGTGGATAGTGCTGAAATTCAATTGTTGATGTTATGAAAATGAACAGATTTTTGTATTGTTTGTAATAGATATTTTATTGAACAGGTTATTGAATAGGCCATCAGATAGATTATTGCACAGGTTATGAAATGCGCAGGAATTTTTTACTGAAAATAAAAAAATTTAATATGAAAATAGTACCCCCCTTTTAATTTTTTAAATTTTTATTAGCGATGAAATGAAAAATGCCGCTATTAGTTTTTCAAAAAACATGACGAATAATTTTGTCACAATTTGTTTGAATATTTCGTCGCTAAATTGAAATATTTGGTGACAATATTTTTTGTCATTGAATAATTTTTTTTCTGTCATTTTAGTGACGAATTTTTTTGTCACCTTAATCCATATCATTGGTGAGGAAAACTTTCGTCACTAAAATCTATTTGGTGACTGGAAATTGATATTTTAGAGGACGAAAAATTCAAACATTTAGAGATGAAGCATTTCGTCGCAAAAATGGAAAAATAGGCGACGAAACTGTTTTTCGTCACCAGGTACTTTCAGTAAACAACGTATAGTCACGAACGTGGTGACAAATTTTTTTCGTTGCAAATCACTTTAGTGACAGAAAATTTATGTTTGGAGACAAAATCAAATTGTCACCAAAGGTCTTTTTGTTGTTAGTGATTACAAAAAACCCCAGGTTTCGCATTCTTTTTATTTAAATCCCAGATTTTCAATTTCGACATTAAAACCCCATACTTCCACCCGTGTTTCATTCTGACCCATCCGTCTATCTCTGTCATCTTATACTAAACAGAAATCTTAGGCAGAAATTCAGATTCAAAACAACACATGTTCAAGTATTTATATTTCCCTCGTCGTAATTCCATTTTGCCTTTGTTTTGCATTTGTTGGATTTACCTCACGGTCTAGTTTTCATTCCACCTCTCATACGCTTATTCTATCTTTTTTTACGTGTCGTTTGGAGCTCCGAAAGTTGATTAAAAATAAGACTTTTCTCTCTTTGGGTAAATTCATATTCGAACTCACATGTTCATAACTTGTACCTCCCTCGTCATAATCCGTTTCGTCTCATTTTTGCGTCGTTGGATTTCACCTTATGGCTTAGTTTTCATTTCATACCTCATATGCAATGTTTCACCTCTTTTTATGTGCTGTCGAAGCTTCGAAAATTGGCCCAAAAATAAATTTTTTCTCTCTCTAGAAATTCAGTACTATTGCATTCATCCCACTATGCTTGGGAACCTGCTCTTCACCCATAACCTCCTTTGAGTGGCAGCTCACTACCACCACCACCACCACAAAACCCACTCCTTCTTCTCCTCTACCCTAACCAGGCAATCATTAACCGCAGCGGCTGTAAACAGCAGCGCTCTTGATTCCTCATTCTTAACCCAAATCATTTTGATCCAAATATCATATATTACCTGTTAACTTGTTGTAGTAGTCCACAACTAGCCTTAAGTCTTTTTCTTGTGGGTTGGCATAGAATAAGAGCTTGTTTCTTGTTGAGTCTTTGACCACTCTTCTGATATCAAGCTTTTCTTGCTCGTCAATCAGCAATAGTGAGTTTCTAATCTCTTTAAACCTTCTTTGTTTTTGTTACCTTGTTGTTTCTCGCTTGATTTATCGCCATAATGTGTTTTTATTTTGTTGTGATGTTGTTGTTGTTATCTTCTTGTTGAGATAATAATTGTAGAATAGAAGGATATCTCTCT
>NW_021025931.1:0-15371 GCF_004153795.1 Camellia sinensis
TATATATTATAGATACAATAGATGTTGAAATGGTCGGTTTCGGTTTAGATCGGTACACAAGGTGTTTAAATCGATACCGAATTGAAAATTGAAAAAATTCAAATTTAAAAACCGCACAGACCGATTCTTGTTAAAAAACAGATCAAATATAGCTGGTTTGGTCATGTTTAATCAGTTTGGTCGATTTTTTCGATTTTTCTTACCTCCCTAGGTACAAGCTTGATCACGAGGAGTACACGTGCAATGAATATTTCGTACTCATACAGTTAGATCAATCATAGAATTTTTTTTGTCATTGAGATATTTGTAATTTTCAAAACGTGAGAGGAAGAATCCATCATATCTTTGACAAATCTCTAACATTGTGTTTATAATTTATTCTATTAAAAAAAATAAAAAACCCACAAAAATATATTATTTTATAAAATATAAATTTTTTAAAAAAATTATAACAATCTTTAATATTTCAATCGTAACCTTATAACAATCTTTAATATTTCAATCGTAACCTTATGCACCCTCACAAATTCAGCCTTAATTTGCCCAAACAAATTAAAGTAGTTCGATTATAGCTGGCCCAACATCCTACCGTTGTTCAATTAATTAATTTAAACCCCTCCCCTCCCACTCCCTCCAAAAAAATAAAATAAAATTAAAGACCAAATATAGTTAGTGTTTAATTTTAGTCTATTCAACAAAATACATAAATAAATCACATTTATTCATCTAGATACTACTAAATAGATAAAAAAATAACAAAGGAAGTCAAAAATATTTGGTGTCTTGTTGATAAATCCAAAATTAAACCCATATTTCCAATATTGTTCATTACTTAAATACATTTTAACGAAATTAATTGGAATTTTTTTGGAAAATTTATTAAAAAATCTTTTTTCAAGTATTTGTATCTCAATTAGTTTATAAGATATTCTTATATTCTAATAAGTCATATTATTTAAACATTTGGTCTATCAAATTTTAATTATCATATTTAAGGTATTTTATGGACATTTATACCGTTACAAATATTTTTTGAACGGTTGCAATTTGATGATGTGAACATCTATATTTTACAATGTGAATATTCACATTGACATGCTAACATTCATATTGATAGTGTGGACATTCACATCACGGAACATTCACACTATAAATATGAATATTATTAGGAGTGTTTTGGTATATATGTCACCTATAGAACTTATTGAAACATAAGAAAATAATATAAACTAAATAGAACATATGTAGATTAAAAGAGATTTATGAAAAAGTATCTCATTTTTTTTTTAGTGAGAATGAGGGATCATTTGGCATAATGTACTTTAAAACATATTTTTATCTTATTTAGATCATATCACTTTTTTATCACTTTGCATATCTTTTTTTAAATAAAAATTTAAAAATATAATACTTATGAATAAAGATTGAGATCCCCTTTTTTCCTACCCCTTTGACTCTCTTTCTTTTTTGATTGGTCACTTTTTCTTTTCTTCTCCTTCAATCACCACTCGCCACGTGCGTGTGGGGTTGAAGTTTGAAGGGGTCTAAATCATTACTGAATACTTATTTAGATCATTATTGATCGGGGACGTAGTTGTAATTTCTCAAAAGTTGATGATGGGCTCACAACCCATTTAGATAAGACATTGGGCTAATCAGCCCTGCATTGGCCCAACACCCTCTGTCGCCCCTATTAAAAAATACGATACATCCGACACTGCGGCGGCGGCGGCCCTCTTCCACCGCAAATGGCTACCTCCACCACCATCGCCGCCGCCGCCGCCGCCGCCGCCACCACCACCAGGTTCACCTCTTTCTATACATATACATATACATATACGTATACGTATACATACATTTGTTGATAAACATACATCATCTGTGCAGGCGATTGAGAGCATTCAAACGATGGATGAAATCGCAAAACATAGATTGCAGCGATGCTCTCAACCTCATAGACCACGCCAAAGAAGGAATCTCCGTGCGAACACTCTGCGATTTGCACGAAGGCGATTTGGTGGCGACGATACCCAAGCATTCGTGCCTCACAATCAAGACCTCAGGTGCTCGGAATTTGATCGAGACAGCCGGTCTTGAGGGCTATTTGGGGCTCTCGGTGGCCCTCATGTACGAGAAGGGCTTGGGACACCAGTCCCCTTGGTTCGGTTATCTTCAGTTGTTGCCGGAGAATGAGTGTATTCCAATGCTTTGGAGCTTGGAGGAAGTTGATTCTCTGTTATTGGGCACTGAGCTTCACAAGGTAAACTTTACACTTACACTAGCGTAGCGGTAATGTGTTTGTGATTTTGTATTTAAATTTTTGAATGGTTTGATTGATGATTGAATGGCGATTTCATGACTGAAGTAAAACCATTTAGTAGTAGTTGGGTAATGCTGTACAAACAGAATCTTTATACAGAAATTACATGGCTTTTTTGGGTAGTTTGATGAATGAGAAAACTGTTCAGTGGTTATTGAATGTGACAGAAAAAAGAAAAAAGTAACATTGTTTACATCCAATGGGGTGTGTGCTTTACATTACATGATAGAATAGATAATTGCAAAACTATGTTTGCAACATAGTTTTTGGCTTTAAAATATGGAAAATAGTATTGGGTATCGGCTTTTCTTTGTGTTAATTGGGTCATGTTGGCAATGTAACTTAAAAGGGATGTTTTTTTTTGTTGTTTATCTAAACAATCATGCTGCTGTGTGATTTTTTGACACGCGTGGTTGAATTTTAGTTGCAATTAACAATCATTGGACATATTGAAAGATTGTTATTCTAACTTCTGAAGTTGAGACCTGCACAATTGATGGAAGTTTCTTTGAATTTTATGACTAATATCTTAATGAGTTATTGTTTTTTATTGTTTCGGACATTTGTTAGCTTATCTTGCATATTTGATAGTCTATTACAGCTGAAGCTTTTTTTAGTGTAATATAGGATTAGAGACAGCTCGATTTTTGATAATTTCATACCTTTGATCATTCTGATATATGTTTCCTAGGCAGATAGTTAAAGAAGACAAGGCTCTCATCTATGAGGACTGGGAAGAGTGTATTCAGCCTCTTCTGGCTTCAGCTCCTGTAGAGCTTAATCCAGATTTCTTCGGTGTTGAACAGTACCTCGCAGCAAAAAGTCTTATTGCTTCTCGCTCTTTTCAAATAGATGATTACTATGGATTTGGGATGGTTCCACTGGCAGATCTTTTCAATCACAAAACAGGAGCTGAAGATGTGCACTTCACCTCTATATCTTCTCATCTTGCACCTGAAGATGATGCTGAAGACAACCACGAAAGCCTTCGCCACCGCGTCTGTCCCGGCAACGGAACCAAGGTATGTGTAGAGATCCGGCGGGCGGCCAAGGCGAAGTTGCCGCCCGCCGGTAAAGCAGAATGACTAGGTTCTTAACCTTGCTCTGATACCATGTTAAAAAATACTGTATTATTGATTGATTACAAGATTGTTGTGTTACAAGATTGATCAATTCTGTATATTACAATTCCTATATATAGAGGAGAAGATGGTAGTGGAGTGTGTGATAGTGGAGGTGGTAGGTGTGGAGAAAAATAGTGGAGGTAGTAGGTGAGTGGTAAATTCTAACAGCCCCCCGCAAACTCAAGGAGGATAGAAACTAACCAACTTGAGTTTGGAGAGAGGAGCAAAACAAGAAAATACATAAAAATAAAAAAAGATAGGAGACACTGGTATGGTCGTGTCAGACCGTTGGTGAAGACACTGTATGGTGGTGCCATAACGTGGTAGAGGACACTGGATGGTGGGGTCATAACATTGTAGAGGACACTGTATGGTGGTGTCAGACCGATGTAGAAGACAGTTTATGGGGTCATGTCGGACCGTTGTAGAAGACAGTTTATGGGGTCATGTCGGACCGTTGTAGAAGACAGTTTATGGGGTCATGTCGGACCGTTGTAGAAGACAGTTTATGGGGTCATGTCGGACCGTTGTAGAAGACAGTTTATGGGGTCATGTCGGACCGTTGTAGAAGACAGTTTATGGGGTCATGTCGGACCGTTGTAGAAGACAGTTTATGGGGTCATGTCGGACCGTTGTAGAAGACAGTTTATGGGGTCATGTCGGACCGTTGTAGAAGACAGTTTATGGGGTCATGTCGGACCGTTGTAGAAGACAGTTTATGGGGTCATGTCGGACCGTTGTAGAAGACAGTTTATGGGGTCATGTCGGACCGTTGTAGAAGACAGTTTATGGGGTCATGTCGGACCGTTGTAGAAGACAGTTTATGGGGTCATGTCGGACCGTTGTAGAAGACAGTTTATGGGGTCATGTCGGACCGTTGTAGAAGACAGTTTATGGGGTCATGTCGGACCGTTGTAGAAGACAGTTTATGGGGTCATGTCGGACCGTTGTAGAAGACAGTTTATGGGGTCATGTCGGACCGTTGTAGAAGACAGTTTATGGGGTCATGTCGGACCGTTGTAGAAGACAGTTTATGGGGTCATGTCGGACCGTTGTAGAAGACAGTTTATGGGGTCATGTCGGACCGTTGTAGAAGACAGTTTATGGGGTCATGTCGGACCGTTGTAGAAGACAGTTTATGGGGTCATGTCGGACCGTTGTAGAAGACAGTTTATGGGGTCATGTCGGACCGTTGTAGAAGACAGTTTATGGGGTCATGTCGGACCGTTGTAGAAGACAGTTTATGGGGTCATGTCGGACCGTTGTAGAAGACAGTTTATGGGGTCATGTCGGACCGTTGTAGAAGACAGTTTATGGGGTCATGTCGGACCGTTGTAGAAGACAGTTTATGGGGTCATGTCGGACCGTTGTAGAAGACAGTTTATGGGGTCATGTCGGACCGTTGTAGAAGACAGTTTATGGGGTCATGTCGGACCGTTGTAGAAGACAGTTTATGGGGTCATGTCGGACCGTTGTAGAAGACAGTTTATGGGGTCATGTCGGACCGTTGTAGAAGACAGTTTATGGGGTCATGTCGGACCGTTGTAGAAGACAGTTTATGGGGTCATGTCGGACCGTTGTAGAAGACAGTTTATGGGGTCATGTCGGACCGTTGTAGAAGACAGTTTATGGGGTCATGTCGGACCGTTGTAGAAGACAGTTTATGGGGTCATGTCGGACCGTTGTAGAAGACAGTTTATGGGGTCATGTCGGACCGTTGTAGAAGACAGTTTATGGGGTCATGTCGGACCGTTGTAGAAGACAGTTTATGGGGTCATGTCGGACCGTTGTAGAAGACAGTTTATGGGGTCATGTCGGACCGTTGTAGAAGACAGTTTATGGGGTCATGTCGGACCGTTGTAGAAGACAGTTTATGGGGTCATGTCGGACCGTTGTAGAAGACAGTTTATGGGGTCATGTCGGACCGTTGTAGAAGACAGTTTATGGGGTCATGTCGGACCGTTGTAGAAGACAGTTTATGGGGTCATGTCGGACCGTTGTAGAAGACAGTTTATGGGGTCATGTCGGACCGTTGTAGAAGACAGTTTATGGGGTCATGTCGGACCGTTGTAGAAGACAGTTTATGGGGTCATGTCGGACCGTTGTAGAAGACAGTTTATGGGGTCATGTCGGACCGTTGTAGAAGACAGTTTATGGGGTCATGTCGGACCGTTGTAGAAGACAGTTTATGGGGTCATGTCGGACCGTTGTAGAAGACAGTTTATGGGGTCATGTCGGACCGTTGTAGAAGACAGTTTATGGGGTCATGTCGGACCGTTGTAGAAGACAGTTTATGGGGTCATGTCGGACCGTTGTAGAAGACAGTTTATGGGGTCATGTCGGACCGTTGTAGAAGACAGTTTATGGGGTCATGTCGGACCGTTGTAGAAGACAGTTTATGGGGTCATGTCGGACCGTTGTAGAAGACAGTTTATGGGGTCATGTCGGACCGTTGTAGAAGACAGTTTATGGGGTCATGTCGGACCGTTGTAGAAGACAGTTTATGGGGTCATGTCGGACCGTTGTAGAAGACAGTTTATGGGGTCATGTCGGACCGTTGTAGAAGACAGTTTATGGGGTCATGTCGGACCGTTGTAGAAGACAGTTTATGGGGTCATGTCGGACCGTTGTAGAAGACAGTTTATGGGGTCATGTCGGACCGTTGTAGAAGACAGTTTATGGGGTCATGTCGGACCGTTGTAGAAGACAGTTTATGGGGTCATGTCGGACCGTTGTAGAAGACAGTTTATGGGGTCATGTCGGACCGTTGTAGAAGACAGTTTATGGGGTCATGTCGGACCGTTGTAGAAGACAGTTTATGGGGTCATGTCGGACCGTTGTAGAAGACAGTTTATGGGGTCATGTCGGACCGTTGTAGAAGACAGTTTATGGGGTCATGTCGGACCGTTGTAGAAGACAGTTTATGGGGTCATGTCGGACCGTTGTAGAAGACAGTTTATGGGGTCATGTCGGACCGTTGTAGAAGACAGTTTATGGGGTCATGTCGGACCGTTGTAGAAGACAGTTTATGGGGTCATGTCGGACCGTTGTAGAAGACAGTTTATGGGGTCATGTCGGACCGTTGTAGAAGACAGTTTATGGGGTCATGTCGGACCGTTGTAGAAGACAGTTTATGGGGTCATGTCGGACCGTTGTAGAAGACAGTTTATGGGGTCATGTCGGACCGTTGTAGAAGACAGTTTATGGGGTCATGTCGGACCGTTGTAGAAGACAGTTTATGGGGTCATGTCGGACCGTTGTAGAAGACAGTTTATGGGGTCATGTCGGACCGTTGTAGAAGACAGTTTATGGGGTCATGTCGGACCGTTGTAGAAGACAGTTTATGGGGTCATGTCGGACCGTTGTAGAAGACAGTTTATGGGGTCATGTCGGACCGTTGTAGAAGACAGTTTATGGGGTCATGTCGGACCGTTGTAGAAGACAGTTTATGGGGTCATGTCGGACCGTTGTAGAAGACAGTTTATGGGGTCATGTCGGACCGTTGTAGAAGACAGTTTATGGGGTCATGTCGGACCGTTGTAGAAGACAGTTTATGGGGTCATGTCGGACCGTTGTAGAAGACAGTTTATGGGGTCATGTCGGACCGTTGTAGAAGACAGTTTATGGGGTCATGTCGGACCGTTGTAGAAGACAGTTTATGGGGTCATGTCGGACCGTTGTAGAAGACAGTTTATGGGGTCATGTCGGACCGTTGTAGAAGACAGTTTATGGGGTCATGTCGGACCGTTGTAGAAGACAGTTTATGGGGTCATGTCGGACCGTTGTAGAAGACAGTTTATGGGGTCATGTCGGACCGTTGTAGAAGACAGTTTATGGGGTCATGTCGGACCGTTGTAGAAGACAGTTTATGGGGTCATGTCGGACCGTTGTAGAAGACAGTTTATGGGGTCATGTCGGACCGTTGTAGAAGACAGTTTATGGGGTCATGTCGGACCGTTGTAGAAGACAGTTTATGGGGTCATGTCGGACCGTTGTAGAAGACAGTTTATGGGGTCATGTCGGACCGTTGTAGAAGACAGTTTATGGGGTCATGTCGGACCGTTGTAGAAGACAGTTTATGGGGTCATGTCGGACCGTTGTAGAAGACAGTTTATGGGGTCATGTCGGACCGTTGTAGAAGACAGTTTATGGGGTCATGTCGGACCGTTGTAGAAGACAGTTTATGGGGTCATGTCGGACCGTTGTAGAAGACAGTTTATGGGGTCATGTCGGACCGTTGTAGAAGACAGTTTATGGGGTCATGTCGGACCGTTGTAGAAGACAGTTTATGGGGTCATGTCGGACCGTTGTAGAAGACAGTTTATGGGGTCATGTCGGACCGTTGTAGAAGACAGTTTATGGGGTCATGTCGGACCGTTGTAGAAGACAGTTTATGGGGTCATGTCGGACCGTTGTAGAAGACAGTTTATGGGGTCATGTCGGACCGTTGTAGAAGACAGTTTATGGGGTCATGTCGGACCGTTGTAGAAGACAGTTTATGGGGTCATGTCGGACCGTTGTAGAAGACAGTTTATGGGGTCATGTCGGACCGTTGTAGAAGACAGTTTATGGGGTCATGTCGGACCGTTGTAGAAGACAGTTTATGGGGTCATGTCGGACCGTTGTAGAAGACAGTTTATGGGGTCATGTCGGACCGTTGTAGAAGACAGTTTATGGGGTCATGTCGGACCGTTGTAGAAGACAGTTTATGGGGTCATGTCGGACCGTTGTAGAAGACAGTTTATGGGGTCATGTCGGACCGTTGTAGAAGACAGTTTATGGGGTCATGTCGGACCGTTGTAGAAGACAGTTTATGGGGTCATGTCGGACCGTTGTAGAAGACAGTTTATGGGGTCATGTCGGACCGTTGTAGAAGACAGTTTATGGGGTCATGTCGGACCGTTGTAGAAGACAGTTTATGGGGTCATGTCGGACCGTTGTAGAAGACAGTTTATGGGGTCATGTCGGACCGTTGTAGAAGACAGTTTATGGGGTCATGTCGGACCGTTGTAGAAGACAGTTTATGGGGTCATGTCGGACCGTTGTAGAAGACAGTTTATGGGGTCATGTCGGACCGTTGTAGAAGACAGTTTATGGGGTCATGTCGGACCGTTGTAGAAGACAGTTTATGGGGTCATGTCGGACCGTTGTAGAAGACAGTTTATGGGGTCATGTCGGACCGTTGTAGAAGACAGTTTATGGGGTCATGTCGGACCGTTGTAGAAGACAGTTTATGGGGTCATGTCGGACCGTTGTAGAAGACAGTTTATGGGGTCATGTCGGACCGTTGTAGAAGACAGTTTATGGGGTCATGTCGGACCGTTGTAGAAGACAGTTTATGGGGTCATGTCGGACCGTTGTAGAAGACAGTTTATGGGGTCATGTCGGACCGTTGTAGAAGACAGTTTATGGGGTCATGTCGGACCGTTGTAGAAGACAGTTTATGGGGTCATGTCGGACCGTTGTAGAAGACAGTTTATGGGGTCATGTCGGACCGTTGTAGAAGACAGTTTATGGGGTCATGTCGGACCGTTGTAGAAGACAGTTTATGGGGTCATGTCGGACCGTTGTAGAAGACAGTTTATGGGGTCATGTCGGACCGTTGTAGAAGACAGTTTATGGGGTCATGTCGGACCGTTGTAGAAGACAGTTTATGGGGTCATGTCGGACCGTTGTAGAAGACAGTTT
This sequence comes from Camellia sinensis, assembly GCF_004153795.1. Taxonomy (NCBI): domain Eukaryota; kingdom Viridiplantae; phylum Streptophyta; class Magnoliopsida; order Ericales; family Theaceae; genus Camellia; species Camellia sinensis. The sequence goes on from NW_021025931.1 coordinate 9,133, forward strand.
ATGGGGTCATGTCGGACCGTTGTAGAAGACAGTTTATGGGGTCATGTCGGACCGTTGTAGAAGACAGTTTATGGGGTCATGTCGGACCGTTGTAGAAGACAGTTTATGGGGTCATGTCGGACCGTTGTAGAAGACAGTTTATGGGGTCATGTCGGACCGTTGTAGAAGACAGTTTATGGGGTCATGTCGGACCGTTGTAGAAGACAGTTTATGGGGTCATGTCGGACCGTTGTAGAAGACAGTTTATGGGGTCATGTCGGACCGTTGTAGAAGACAGTTTATGGGGTCATGTCGGACCGTTGTAGAAGACAGTTTATGGGGTCATGTCGGACCGTTGTAGAAGACAGTTTATGGGGTCATGTCGGACCGTTGTAGAAGACAGTTTATGGGGTCATGTCGGACCGTTGTAGAAGACAGTTTATGGGGTCATGTCGGACCGTTGTAGAAGACAGTTTATGGGGTCATGTCGGACCGTTGTAGAAGACAGTTTATGGGGTCATGTCGGACCGTTGTAGAAGACAGTTTATGGGGTCATGTCGGACCGTTGTAGAAGACAGTTTATGGGGTCATGTCGGACCGTTGTAGAAGACAGTTTATGGGGTCATGTCGGACCGTTGTAGAAGACAGTTTATGGGGTCATGTCGGACCGTTGTAGAAGACAGTTTATGGGGTCATGTCGGACCGTTGTAGAAGACAGTTTATGGGGTCATGTCGGACCGTTGTAGAAGACAGTTTATGGGGTCATGTCGGACCGTTGTAGAAGACAGTTTATGGGGTCATGTCGGACCGTTGTAGAAGACAGTTTATGGGGTCATGTCGGACCGTTGTAGAAGACAGTTTATGGGGTCATGTCGGACCGTTGTAGAAGACAGTTTATGGGGTCATGTCGGACCGTTGTAGAAGACAGTTTATGGGGTCATGTCGGACCGTTGTAGAAGACAGTTTATGGGGTCATGTCGGACCGTTGTAGAAGACAGTTTATGGGGTCATGTCGGACCGTTGTAGAAGACAGTTTATGGGGTCATGTCGGACCGTTGTAGAAGACAGTTTATGGGGTCATGTCGGACCGTTGTAGAAGACAGTTTATGGGGTCATGTCGGACCGTTGTAGAAGACAGTTTATGGGGTCATGTCGGACCGTTGTAGAAGACAGTTTATGGGGTCATGTCGGACCGTTGTAGAAGACAGTTTATGGGGTCATGTCGGACCGTTGTAGAAGACAGTTTATGGGGTCATGTCGGACCGTTGTAGAAGACAGTTTATGGGGTCATGTCGGACCGTTGTAGAAGACAGTTTATGGGGTCATGTCGGACCGTTGTAGAAGACAGTTTATGGGGTCATGTCGGACCGTTGTAGAAGACAGTTTATGGGGTCATGTCGGACCGTTGTAGAAGACAGTTTATGGGGTCATGTCGGACCGTTGTAGAAGACAGTTTATGGGGTCATGTCGGACCGTTGTAGAAGACAGTTTATGGGGTCATGTCGGACCGTTGTAGAAGACAGTTTATGGGGTCATGTCGGACCGTTGTAGAAGACAGTTTATGGGGTCATGTCGGACCGTTGTAGAAGACAGTTTATGGGGTCATGTCGGACCGTTGTAGAAGACAGTTTATGGGGTCATGTCGGACCGTTGTAGAAGACAGTTTATGGGGTCATGTCGGACCGTTGTAGAAGACAGTTTATGGGGTCATGTCGGACCGTTGTAGAAGACAGTTTATGGGGTCATGTCGGACCGTTGTAGAAGACAGTTTATGGGGTCATGTCGGACCGTTGTAGAAGACAGTTTATGGGGTCATGTCGGACCGTTGTAGAAGACAGTTTATGGGGTCATGTCGGACCGTTGTAGAAGACAGTTTATGGGGTCATGTCGGACCGTTGTAGAAGACAGTTTATGGGGTCATGTCGGACCGTTGTAGAAGACAGTTTATGGGGTCATGTCGGACCGTTGTAGAAGACAGTTTATGGGGTCATGTCGGACCGTTGTAGAAGACAGTTTATGGGGTCATGTCGGACCGTTGTAGAAGACAGTTTATGGGGTCATGTCGGACCGTTGTAGAAGACAGTTTATGGGGTCATGTCGGACCGTTGTAGAAGACAGTTTATGGGGTCATGTCGGACCGTTGTAGAAGACAGTTTATGGGGTCATGTCGGACCGTTGTAGAAGACAGTTTATGGGGTCATGTCGGACCGTTGTAGAAGACAGTTTATGGGGTCATGTCGGACCGTTGTAGAAGACAGTTTATGGGGTCATGTCGGACCGTTGTAGAAGACAGTTTATGGGGTCATGTCGGACCGTTGTAGAAGACAGTTTATGGGGTCATGTCGGACCGTTGTAGAAGACAGTTTATGGGGTCATGTCGGACCGTTGTAGAAGACAGTTTATGGGGTCATGTCGGACCGTTGTAGAAGACAGTTTATGGGGTCATGTCGGACCGTTGTAGAAGACAGTTTATGGGGTCATGTCGGACCGTTGTAGAAGACAGTTTATGGGGTCATGTCGGACCGTTGTAGAAGACAGTTTATGGGGTCATGTCGGACCGTTGTAGAAGACAGTTTATGGGGTCATGTCGGACCGTTGTAGAAGACAGTTTATGGGGTCATGTCGGACCGTTGTAGAAGACAGTTTATGGGGTCATGTCGGACCGTTGTAGAAGACAGTTTATGGGGTCATGTCGGACCGTTGTAGAAGACAGTTTATGGGGTCATGTCGGACCGTTGTAGAAGACAGTTTATGGGGTCATGTCGGACCGTTGTAGAAGACAGTTTATGGGGTCATGTCGGACCGTTGTAGAAGACAGTTTATGGGGTCATGTCGGACCGTTGTAGAAGACAGTTTATGGGGTCATGTCGGACCGTTGTAGAAGACAGTTTATGGGGTCATGTCGGACCGTTGTAGAAGACAGTTTATGGGGTCATGTCGGACCGTTGTAGAAGACAGTTTATGGGGTCATGTCGGACCGTTGTAGAAGACAGTTTATGGGGTCATGTCGGACCGTTGTAGAAGACAGTTTATGGGGTCATGTCGGACCGTTGTAGAAGACAGTTTATGGGGTCATGTCGGACCGTTGTAGAAGACAGTTTATGGGGTCATGTCGGACCGTTGTAGAAGACAGTTTATGGGGTCATGTCGGACCGTTGTAGAAGACAGTTTATGGGGTCATGTCGGACCGTTGTAGAAGACAGTTTATGGGGTCATGTCGGACCGTTGTAGAAGACAGTTTATGGGGTCATGTCGGACCGTTGTAGAAGACAGTTTATGGGGTCATGTCGGACCGTTGTAGAAGACAGTTTATGGGGTCATGTCGGACCGTTGTAGAAGACAGTTTATGGGGTCATGTCGGACCGTTGTAGAAGACAGTTTATGGGGTCATGTCGGACCGTTGTAGAAGACAGTTTATGGGGTCATGTCGGACCGTTGTAGAAGACAGTTTATGGGGTCATGTCGGACCGTTGTAGAAGACAGTTTATGGGGTCATGTCGGACCGTTGTAGAAGACAGTTTATGGGGTCATGTCGGACCGTTGTAGAAGACAGTTTATGGGGTCATGTCGGACCGTTGTAGAAGACAGTTTATGGGGTCATGTCGGACCGTTGTAGAAGACAGTTTATGGGGTCATGTCGGACCGTTGTAGAAGACAGTTTATGGGGTCATGTCGGACCGTTGTAGAAGACAGTTTATGGGGTCATGTCGGACCGTTGTAGAAGACAGTTTATGGGGTCATGTCGGACCGTTGTAGAAGACAGTTTATGGGGTCATGTCGGACCGTTGTAGAAGACAGTTTATGGGGTCATGTCGGACCGTTGTAGAAGACAGTTTATGGGGTCATGTCGGACCGTTGTAGAAGACAGTTTATGGGGTCATGTCGGACCGTTGTAGAAGACAGTTTATGGGGTCATGTCGGACCGTTGTAGAAGACAGTTTATGGGGTCATGTCGGACCGTTGTAGAAGACAGTTTATGGGGTCATGTCGGACCGTTGTAGAAGACAGTTTATGGGGTCATGTCGGACCGTTGTAGAAGACAGTTTATGGGGTCATGTCGGACCGTTGTAGAAGACAGTTTATGGGGTCATGTCGGACCGTTGTAGAAGACAGTTTATGGGGTCATGTCGGACCGTTGTAGAAGACAGTTTATGGGGTCATGTCGGACCGTTGTAGAAGACAGTTTATGGGGTCATGTCGGACCGTTGTAGAAGACAGTTTATGGGGTCATGTCGGACCGTTGTAGAAGACAGTTTATGGGGTCATGTCGGACCGTTGTAGAAGACAGTTTATGGGGTCATGTCGGACCGTTGTAGAAGACAGTTTATGGGCATACCTGGAATACATGACAATAAGCTAATTTGAAGGTGATAGAAAAAAATGAAAGAGAATAAAATCTGCTTAACTATATAGAGAGTGATAATAAAATCAAAAATTATTTCATGAAGTTTGGCCAGGGATGCAACTTGGGCGGGCTCAACCAGAGCAACCTGAGCCCAGCCCAAATTTTTTTTAGGGCTTGGCCAAGATATTTTTGAATTCGGTATGAGAATGGGTAAAAATTCAAAAACTTGAATTAAATTTGGGCGGACTTGGACAAAGACATCAAACAACCCGAGCAACCCGAAACCCGAATTATATATATAGATATATAAAAATATTAAATATATATGAATTATTAGTCATTACATGATGTTAAAATAATTTAGATCATTATATCATCTAGAATATACATTAAATATACACAAGTAACATAATACAAAATCTTACATTTTTATTCTCACTCATAAATTGTAAAGGCTACTGATTATTTGTTTTGATGTTATTAACAATTTTCTTTACAAAAATGTAAATAGAGTCTAATTTTAACAAATTAATAATTTAGCTAGGGAAAAAAAAAAAAACTAAATTGAAATTTCATGTACAATTCGAACAATTCGAGTAATTTGGGTTTAACTCGGGTCGGATTTGGACAGACAACCTCGGATTACAATTCAAGCTTGGGCAAGTCTCAGCAGCAAAGTTGAATGAAGATGCCTCTGACCTTAATTGAGCAAAGAAGCCATAACAAATACACTCTACACTAAATATAAGCGTTTTTTGCAGATTAAACAAGAGAAACATTTATAGAAACATAACTATATATTTATTAATTTGGGCCCAATTTTAACCCAAACTCAGGCTTACAAGCCATGAAATTCAATGTAAAATGAATTCAAGTAAAATAGCCAAGTCCAAGCATATGGCGCGTGAAAATTAAGAAAAGCATGTTGGACACTTCAGAAAAAGCTGTTAGAATAGAAAACAATATTTGTTAGATTTTATTCTTATTTTATTTATTTTCCCTTGATTGATGTAATGGGCTAGCCCATAATTTATGCCTAATAACACTCCTTTAATTACACATTATTATCAATATAAAAGGGGATAAGGTCTCACTCATTCCCTATCTCTTTCTCTTCTTTAAACTTTCATGGTATCAGAGCCATGCCCTAGCTCTCTCTTTCTCTTCCCTACCCATCCCACACAATTGTTCTTGTTTGCCTCCCCAACACCCGAAAAAACCTGTAACTCAACCAACCAAGCCAACAGCCCCTCTACACCACCCCACCAGAGCCGATAGCCCCACTACACCACACCACCCCACTCCACCCCACCAACGCTGACAGTCTTCCTACACCTCACCACCAGAGCCGAGAGCCCTTCCTTCTTCTTCTCTCCCCCCCTCAGCAGGCTTCTCCAAGTCCTGTCGAGGGCCTTCCTCTAGCCAACCAGTCTCGGTACTGGTTGGGTGTCGTTCGATTGCCCTTTTCAGGGTCGCCAGTCGTCTCTGGTCATGATGTAAATCCTCCACAATTGTCCGTTCTAGGTTTCTTCTTTCGTTGATTATGTATTACGCCTAAAAAAAATAAAAATAAAAAATTGATGAGTTTTTAATTCTTTAATATTCTTAGTGGTCATCGCGCTTACTATTCCTCCACCATCTTCCGGGTTTGTGATTGGCACTAGTTTTGTTGAGGGTTAGGTAGTAGAGTATCCATGGCAGATTCCACCAGTGTCCATCACTTCTCAGACACCTAAGAGTGAGAGTTCCATTATACCTGCTATAAAAATTTATGTATTATTGATATGTTGAATTGATTGATTACAAGATGATTGTTTACAATTCCTATACAATCTATATATAGAAGAAAATGTGGTAGTGGGTGTAGTGGAGGTGATAGTGGGTTAGGTGAAGTGGAGTGTGTGGTGAAGTGGAG
>NW_021025931.1:18874-46043 GCF_004153795.1 Camellia sinensis
GCTCGCTCGAGCGCCAAGACACAAGAATAAAGTACATCCGCTCGAGCGCGAAAACCAGTCCGCTCGAGCGTGGATTTCCCCCTCCCAGAACTTATACTCTGGAAGCACTACCCGCTTGAGCGCCAACCGACCCGCTCGAGCGCCACCGCTCGAGCGTAAACAAACCCGCTCGAGCGTAAAATCACATCTGCAGAAGTTTTTGCAGGAACCCGAAATACTGGAGGTGTGCAATCTCCGCTCGAGCACAAGAAGACCCGCTCGAGCGGACCGCCTAAAAACTTAACAATAAGGAATTGAAACCAAGGCCTACCCAACCTGTAACAAACTTCCTCAAAACATCCTAAAACTCAATCAAGGGGAATTAAAGGACGACAACAAGGTAGATACCACTACCACTTCACGGAACCGAGTCCGGAATACAACAGAACAGTAAAGGGACAACCGGGATCGCTATATTCATGCCCTTTTATCTTCCTCGTTGTAACTCCGTTTCGCCTCATTTTCAAGTCATTGGATTCACCTCATAACCTAGTTTTCGTTTCACCCCTCATACGCCTTATTCTACCTCTTTTTACGTGTCGTCTTAGCTTCAAAAATTGGCCAAAAATAAGAATTTTCTCTTTTTTTTTGTGGCCAAATTTCGGAGCTCCGATGGCATGCAAAAAGAGATGGAACAAGGCATATGAGGGACGAAATGAAAACTAGGCTATGAGATGAATCCAACGATGCAAAAATGAGATGAAACGGAGCTACAATGAGGGAGATACAAGAATTTGAACATATGGTTTGAATAGGAAAAAAAATGGAGAGAAAATCTTATTTTTGGCCAAATATTTGAGCTCCGACGACACGCAAAAAGAGGTGGAATAAGGCGTATGAAGGGTCCAACGACACGAAAATGAGGTGAAACAGAGTTTTGATGAGGAAGATACAAAGGCTTGAACATGTGGGTTTGAATCTAAAATTTTGTTTAGATTTCCGTTAGTTTAATCAGACGGAGATGGACGGAGGAGAGGCTAAATTGTGACACAGAAACAACTTCAGCGTTTTAATTGTTACAATTGAAATCCTCAGATTTAAATTGAAAAACACGTAAAATCTTGAGATTTTTTTTTTGTAATTTTCCCTATATATATATTACTTAATTTTTTATAATATGATAAAATCAAAACTTAAAATATTTTACCTAGTATTCAATTTTACTCATTTATTTTTCATCTTACATATTAAGTTTTATTATTTATAAATCACTATCCATAACATATTATATTATCTATAATTTTTATTAATATTTTAATTTTTAAATTATAAAATTAAGAGTTAATACTTAAAAGTCCTGTTTACAAATGTTATGGTAGTTTAAGTCCTATTTAAGATTTTTTGAACCAATAAGTCCTATTTAATAAAATTGAGAATATTATTAGTTTTTCTAAAATTTTAAAACAAAGTAAGAAAATTATCAATTTTGCGCAGTAATGTTTCAGATAATTGTTTCACTAATTGATAAAAAAAACAGAGTATGATATTAAACGTTTTTGCCCTTCTACTTATTGGTTTGATTCAACTATCTAATAAAACTAACAACATTAATATTTTTTTTTATATTTAAAACAGAGAACATTATCATTTTTTTTTTAAGTTTTTTCTTTATAAGTTTTGCACGTCAATGTTCCATCATCGTGCTCCTTTATAGATACAAAATTTCAAATTTTACACAAAAATAAAATCTGTTTTTTCAAAAAAATTTTTTTAAAAAAAAGCAGTTTTTTTTTTTTTTGCACACAATATTTTTTTTATTTTTAGTTTTTTCTGTTTGAAAGTTGATGTTTTAAAGTTTTGAAAATCAAAATAAATATTAAATCTTCATATTCCTTTATAGATAATCGTAAATGATGAACAATCATTATTTAAAGGGCAATTCCGACTATTAAAAATTTAATGGGATTTGAAGGTCCAAAAAATATTAATTAGAACTTAATAGAGTATAAGTTTATAAATTAGAACTTGTGTACATATTCCTAAAATTAACTTGCCTCCGCCCTGCCCCCGTCATCAGCCAGATTTCCATTTCAACATGTTGAGCCTGATCCATGTTTGTTGGGCTTCTTTTTTTGAGAATTTCTTTATATTAATTATGCACTGTCTTTAACATTTTTTTTTTTTTGAACGGAAAGAGTTACACCAAGGAAGATTACAGAGAAACAGGAGAAGCATCACGTCTAACAATTTCCTTAAGAGCCAGTGTAGGATGGGAAGCCCATCTTACTGGCAGCTCATTACAGGCACGAGCTTGTGCAACCCAATGGGCAACCCTATTGTTTGATCTGTGTGTCCATGACAGCTGAAAATTGCCCTGTCTTGCAAGATGACGAATATCAAGAAAGATGGCCAAAGTTTCCCAAGGAGGGACCTGTTCTGAGACAGCCAGTTTTATTACCTCTTGGTTGTCACTCTTGATGATTACAGAGTGAAGGTGGGACGCAGTTGCCATTTGAGTTGCTAGCCTCACAGCTTGAGCCTCCGCAGCAAAGGCAGATGAAGAGTAGAAAACTGAGGCAAGGCCATCCAGCAGGTGCCATCAGCATTACGGAGGAGGACAACCGCTGAAGCCTTTTCCCCGTTGGCTCTGAAACTGGCATCGCAGTTGAACTTCACCTCCCCGACCCGTGGAGGATGCCAACGGAGGTCCCGATGACATGCTGGCCTTTGGGAAACAGTGTTGGAAATGATGTCGGTTGAACCTTGCTCTTGGCCGGCAAACCAGGCCCTGGCAACTTTGGAGAGAGTCACTGATGGATGAACTGGGATATGATTGAATATGAAATCATTTCTCACTTTCTAGATGTACCAGCCAATGAGAAACACTTGATTTAGAACCTTGCACTCTGCTCGACCCTCGTACTCAGCTGCAAACCAATCTGCTGTCCAAGCCACAACATTAGTCACCATTCCTTTATCGATTCGCAGATTAAGCCTGCTTCCAAACCAGACTGACATGGTCCAAGCACAGTCAAATAACATATGTTCTATCGATTCAGCTTCCGATAAACAGATTGGACAGACACTGGATGGGAAGCAGTGTCGATGATGTAAATTGACTTTGGTAGCCAATGTATTTTTGCACACTCGCCACCAAAAGTGTTTGATTTTAGGAGGGACATCGACTTTCCATATTTGCTTCTAGAAAGCTTTAGGGATTTGATACGAGCTAGAAGGGTGAGAAGGCGATTCCTCAGGGATGAGAGATTTTGCAACCCAATAACCCAACTTCACTGAGTACACTCCAGATTTGGATGGATGCCACACCAAGACATCAGCTCTATCTTTGCAAGAAAGAGGAATGGATTGGATTGCACGACATTCAGCCTTCGAGACAAGCAGGCGAAGAAGATCCATCCTCCATCGTTTGTGACTTGGATCAATGACATCTGATACATGAACAATTGGACTGTGTGGAGGGGGCGGGGTTGAAAGTTGATAGTTTCTGGTTTCGGGTATCGATTTGTCCTCCCAAAAAAGAGCATATTTACCATTTTGGATTTGCCATCGAATCCCCTTTTTGAGCAACTCTCTTCCATGGATTAAACTGTGCCAAGCCCATGACCCTCTAGCTCCCCGAGAGGCAGTTAAGAAGTTTGAGTGAGGAAAATACAGCCCTTTAAGTAACCGGGCCCAAAACGAGTGAGGATTTGTGATGCATCGCCAACCTTGCTTGGCCAGCATGGCTTGATTGAAAGCAGAAAAATCTCTAAATCCCATGCCCCCGTGTAGCTTTGAAGAACACATGGTTTCCCATTTTGTCCAAGGAATGCCCTTGTTCGTTGGATCGCCTTTCCACCAAAAGTTGCGAATGGCCATGTTAAGTTTGTTACAGAAAGATTTTGGGAAAGAGAAACAGGCCATTGCATATGAAGGAATAGCTTGAACCACGGCCTTAATCAGAACCTCTCTGCCAGCATGAGATAGCAGTTTATTCTTTCACCCTTGCATTTTATCAACCATTCTATCCACCAAAAAACCATATGCCTCGGACTTTGATCGACCCCACGAAGACGGAAGCCCTAGATATTTCACATGTGGTCTGGCTGGGGGAATGCCCAAGACTCCACAGATCTGCCCTTTGAGCTCACTGGGAGCATTTGCCGAAAAGAAAACCTCGGACTTCTCCAAATTTATGATTTGCCCCGACGCCTGGCTGTAGACCTGGAGAATTTGCATCATCTTTAAGCACTCCGAGCTACTAGCCTCAAGAAAGAGAAGGACATCATCTGCAAAAAACAAGTGGGACAAAATGGGGCAAGTGGGTCTCATCCGTAAACCAGAGATCTCTTGGTGCCGAACTGTGATCAATTAAGCGAGACAAAACCTCGGCCACCAAAAGGAAGAGATATGGGGACAAGGGGTCCCCCTGCCGAAGTCCACAGGAAGGATTGAAGGAAGCTCTATTTTCACCATTTGCAAAAATGGAGAAAGAAACCGAAGAGACACATTGCATCACCCATCACACCCAAGAATCATGAAACCCCAGCTTAATCAAAACAGCCTGCAGAAAGTCCCACTAAATGCAGTCATAGGCCTTGTTGAAATCCAATTTCAGCGCTAAGGTAACTCGGTTCCCCCTCTTGGATTGTTTCAAAAAGTGAAAACCCTCATGTGCCACCACAATACAGTCTTGAATGAGCCTTCCCGGGATGAAAACAGCCTGATTAGGAGAGATGATGTGGTGGAGGAAAGACTTGAGCCTGGATGACAGGATTTTTGTGATAATCTTCATCTTAAAATTACAGAGGCTGATGGGACGGTATTGCCTGAGTTTTTCTGGAGCCCGTACTTTTGGAATCAACACCAGGTTTGTATGATTCCACTTTGCAGGAAGGGAGTTTCCATTAAAAAAACTTTGAATTGCCGAGCACACCTCTGGGCCTACAATCTCCCAATGGGTTTGGTAGAAAATGCCTTGAAAACCATCCGGTCCTGGAGCCTTAAGCGAGCCCAAAGCGAAGACAGCTGATTTAATCTCGGCCTCAGTGACTGGTCTAATGAGTTTTGTATTCATCTCTTCGGAAACTGCCCTCGTAACCGGAAGGAGAGCTTCATTAAAATTACGGTTCCCGGCTGCTTGAAAAAGGTTCTGGAAATAGTACAAGAGGTGATCATTGATCACAGCCTCGGATTGTAATAGAGTTCCCTCCTTAGTTTTGAGGCTGACCAGCTGGTTTCTCTGCCTACATTGAATCACAGTAGCATGGAAGAAAGCGGAGTTCTTATCTCCATACTTGAGCCAATTGAACCGTGATCGCTGGTGTTGGTACATTTCTTCTCGGTTCAGAGCTTCTTCCAACCCTTGCTGCAACTCTGTAATCTTTTCGCTTCTGACATCAGAATGGGGACAAGTTTGGATAGCTTGAATTTCCTCCTTAAGGGCCTTAATTTTGATTCGATTATTCCCAAACCGGGATCTGCTCCAAGAAACTAATCTGTGGCTACATTTCTGAAGCTTCTGGGATAACCGGACCATAGAGGGCCCTCCAACATCCCCAGCCCAAGACGACTGAATAACCGTAGCGCATTTACCATGGGTTGTCCACATAGGCTCGAATTTAAAAAGGCGGGGCACTTTTTTTGGAGGAATCTGACAGTGTAGTAGCAGAGGGCAATGGTCAGAACCTATGAGAGCATCATGAAAACCCTACGCAAAAGGGAACAAATGCCTCAAGTCCACCGTGGCCATAGCTTTGTTAAGACGTTCTCAGACATTGGCGTCTCCACCTTGATTGTTGGTCCATATATAGGGGGCCCCTTTGAAATCAAGATCCATCAACTCACAGTGAGCCAGAAACGTCTGAAAGAAATTCATCCTGGTTCTATTGCCTCCTCTAGATCCTTGTTTCTTCCAAGCCCACCCTATCTCATTGAAATCCCCCATACACAACCAGGGATAACCATTAGCAGCAGCCCTATTCTGGATTGAATTCTAGAACAATTTACGATCGGCCCAGCGAGGAGGTGCATAAACAAAAGTGATTAGCCAATCCATGGCTCCAGAGTTCGTAACCACACATCTGATAATGTTCTGGGACTTTTCTCGGACTTTTAGGTCAACTTCTTCAGTCCACCACAGCGCTAAATCGCCCGACAAACCAACCGGGTTCACATAGCTAGAGTGAGTAAATTGGAGTTGCCTCCGTAAGCGATCAAGACTGGAGATTTTATTCTTAGTTTCCATAAGGAACACTATGGCAGGGCGATGGGTTTGGCATAACCCTCGGAGGATCTGGATTGTCAGGGGTCGCCCCATCCCCTGACAATTCCAGCTGACTATCAACATTGATCTTGTGGCGCTTTAGGGCTCGCCACCACAGCTCGTTCAGTCTGCTCATTACCCAGCTCAGGAAAGGTGCTGGGAACTTGAGATAAATAATCATCAACAATAATATTGGGCAGATTAGAAGTACCTGTACACCCCTGGGCAGTGGTATTGGCCCCTACAGCATCTTCGACTAAAACCTCCACCAGATTTGTGCTCAAAGGGTGAGCAACCCGCTTGCCGCTGGATCGGCCCCTCCGGCCTGGTTTTTTGCGAGCGTCCACAGTATTCTCTCTAGTAGCTCTTCTTGTAGCCTGGATGTGGGTGTTGGACGGAGCTTCCAGCAAATGTACTGACAGGCCCATTTTCTGTACCTTGGTACGGTGGAGATCCCATTCAAGCTCCCCTATCACTTTCCTCTTGAGAGACAGCTGCTGTAGAGCTGTAGATGAACCCCCCTCTGAAGGATGGGCTGGATTCAGTGGCCCAATGTCTCCAAGAGGGGCTGGTAAGAATTTTGAGTTCATTCCCTGTAAGGCCCCAGAATGGCATGGGCTATCTGGAGGCTCAGTAATATAGTAGTTGGTGTCTGTAGGTAAGCCCACTTTCGTAGGTTGCCCAATGTCCACAACTTGAATTAGAGGGTGGGCTGTGTGGTCCATTACTATCAATGGGTTATAGACTGGGCCAACTGGAGATGGTGAGAAGGAGTGCAGCTGTCTACTATCAGATACAGAAGCAGTGGGCGTGGGTCCGCCACTTGGCAGTGCTGGGCTAGGGGTATTCTGATGTTGCTCCTGCTCAGGGGTAGTGTGCATGGGTGTACCCAATGTACTGGAAGACGATCGTGGCAGAAACAGCTCTGGCTGAGACGTTGGTCCTTGGTCTGGGTTGTCACTCGCCAGTTTGCTTAAGGGAGGTGGTGGAACTGCTGTTCTCCGGCTGGTAAGAGTAGGAGACAAACTAGCCTCTAAGTCATCCACTCTTCGGTGATAGTGTTTAATGGGTAGACTTGTGGGTCCTGCATTACTGGTTCTAAGGCCCGGACCATAACCAGAAGAGGCGCCCTGCTCTTTGGAGACGAACTTGCAGGTGTGGTTCTCATGACCCAATCTGCCACAGTCGTAACAGAAATCCGAAAGTTTTTCGTATTTGAAAGTGAGCCAAGAATCGGACTGCCCTTGTCCCCGGTGCAACCACAGGCCCCTAGGTAGTGGTTGTTGTGTATCAATCTCCACACGAATTCTTAAAAAACTCCGATATAATAACAGCCCTTCCGTGTGGGCTTCAATACGGACCAATCTGCCTATTCGATTCCCCAAGATCTCTCTATTCTGTTTAAATGAGTCAATAAATAAATAAATAAATAATAATTCTACACAAAAACACCTTTTAACCTGTTGTACGCATCATATGCAACTTCATCTTCTACAAATTTTAAAAAACAAACTGAAAACGAATTAGATCAAAATGAAAGACACCCAGTTCCGAACTAGAACACCACTAAGGTATGTTTGAGAACCTACTTAAATTAGTCAAAATAATCATCTTGAACTTCACTGTGGAGTTGTTTAAGCACCACCTCACACTCATGTCAATACTCCTCAAATCCAAGAACCCAAAATCCCCACATTCATTCACTAGGCATATAGAATTAGTCTCCTCCATAGCTATGGCATCTCTAAACTGCCACTGGGTTGTCGGATAATCATCTTCATCGCCTTCATTTTTCGGCCAATGAGACCAGAGCTCGATCATGTTTTTAACTCTAAAATCCAACAAATTAATGAAAGAGGAGCACTGCTTCCTAGGTGACAGAGTAGCAACCATCAAACAATTAGTACCATGTAACCATTACAGCCTGTTTGCTTCACCAAGTGACCACTCATATTGGTCATAGTAAAACTTAATTTGCTTGCCAGTTAATTGATCCCAAACACCAATCCCATACTCATTGTTGTTCTTACCTTTACAATTACAAAAAATCTTGTAGTCTGAGTTAAAAGCACGAGCAGTGTAGCTTTTCACCTGATGATCCTCATTAGTGACCTGAAACCTGTGCCTGAGCTCCTCTGTTGCTGCACTGAACAGACCCATTCCACCACCGCCAGCACTAACAACGATGGTCTCTGAATCGACCCAACTATCGTAAACTCTCTAGTAATCGAGATTGATTGGTGGGTGTTCTTCGAGCATCCAATCATAGACGTGTACCATACTATCATGCACTACATAGCAGCCACCGTCAAGGCTGCCGCGGATCGCGGTGCCATTGCCGGGTGCTTGGCCGTCACGGAGTGTGAAAATTAGAGTCTGTTGCCATCGAATTGGCCGCATTTGGTAGAGCAGACGTTGTCGAGGAGGTCGTAGAACAGGGCTTCTCTGTGAAGGAGTTTTTCAGGGATGTTAGAGGGGATATAGAGCTCCCATATTCTGAGGAGGCCGAGTAGTGCTACGAAACAATCTGGGTTCCGATCGATGACGTAATTACCATCATCATCAGCAAAATTATAGGTTTGGAGGTTCCAATTCTTGTCGAACATTTTCTCGAAGAAGGAATTATGGCCAGTGTTGGCGAGGGTGGAGGTGGTGGTTTCGAATATTTTGCCACCAATGTTGAATTTTACTAGTATGTTATTGTGAATTGCCATTGTTGAAACAAGAAAAAAAATTGGGCAGACCCAGATGGGAATTTGAAAATAGGCTCGGCATTAAATTTATATTTTAGTTTGTCCTTTCCAATTCTTGTATCAAGCTTCAACAGTTAGCTTCCCCATATGGGATTCTAAATTTTACTGTCTTTTTGAATTCCTGCTTCAAACACTTTCCTTATACAGTTTCCCACCAAAAGCCTTCACAATTATTGGGGGATCATTACCCCATACTATACATTGACAAGTTATGCCACAAATTGAACTTCTTCTTGATTTCGGTAAAATAAAATAAAAATAGAAGGGTAAATTAGAAAATACAATTAGCGATGTGGGGGAAAAACATAGTGTTTTTCTAAAATGACTCAGAAATCAAGTTGTTCGAAATCGAATTTTAAACATACCAGGAGGAAGGTCTCGACGAGATGAGTCCAGATCCAGAAAAATGAGTCCAAACGAAGACTGGGGTGGGAGCTTACATGCCTTCCGAAATTAACGAGTGAGGACCACTCTCGGACACGTACCACACGCTCGTCTAGGGATTGAAGATGAGCAACTTTCACCAAAGCCAAAGTGTTTAAATATTATTTGAGGGATAATAAATACAAGGTGTGCCTTTGGTAAAGTGGATAAGGCGTTGTAGTTTGTATTTGGTCAGGGGTTCAAAAACCCCCTAGCTGCGCCCTGAAAATTAATATTTTTGAGTGGAGGATGATGCAGTGGATGACATCAGCACCAGAATAGAGGGGTGGTCCGACCCAACCCAGATCCGACCTAGGTGGGGTCTAGTCCAGATGGTGTCAGCAAGCCAAGTGGGTGGGTCAACCTGACTCAGGAGGGGTCCAGACGATGAAGTCAGCGTGACGCAGTGGTGGCGTCAACGCTAACGCAGGTAGACAGTGGCTGACAAGTGAACGGATATTCCTTTAGTATAAACAGAATATTCCTTAAATTTTTGGAAATTACTGAGAGTCCCAAATATTCAGAAAATGGTGGTGTGACCCAACTTTCAGGAAGTTTTTCAGTGAGGCCCGGAAGTCCAGCAAAGGTTGGTCTTAGCTAAATGAACTGTTCAGACTCAACTGCAAGGTCAGAATTGTGAGATTTTGAAGAGTTTTTTTGAATATTGTCAAAACATGGGAGTTTGTCATCTTTAATAGCCAGAGGAAAGTTATCGAATGCTATGGAACGCTACAAATTCATTAAAGAGATTAGAATAGGTAGATTCTAATCGCGGATTGGATAACCAGATGCAGATCGAGAGATAGATCATTGGAGGCCAGAGGAGATCAAGCTTAATCAAATAGCGGATCAAGGAAGATCATGATTGGTCATGGTCGATTAGAGGATTGTAGATGATTATCTCAAGAGCTGATCGAAAGATCTGGTTCAATCAAAGAAGAAGTCCACTTCATTGATGGACAGATGATTTGGTAACCAGTACAGGCTCAAGGGAATGCTGTGACAGTTGGAGCTACTGTCAAACAGAATACGAGTAGTACTAGTAGTATGTAGACATGTAAAACAATAGTTATAGAGGAGTATACTAAATGCAGGAGCATAAATACAGACATGCAGCAGTGTAATAGTACGCTAAAGTGTCGTACAAAGCTGCGAGAAGAGTGTGCAGAAACGAGTTGTTGAAAGTTCACTGGTAAAAACTCCAAGCAAAGAAGAAGGATGAAGTTAACTAGGCAAAGCGCGATGCTTGGAACACGAAGGGTGTTTTATTTTGCTCCAGTGTTGATTGTACAAAGTGATACGTGGCAATAGGCATCCCAAGCGGAGGGTACAGGGCATGCAATTACGAAGTGCCGGATATCTTGGTTACGCAAGTTCAAGCATAGCAGGTGAAGACATCCAATATAAGAAAGCGTGGAAGAGATTTGTTGGAGATATGAGCAAAGGCTCTCTCTAAAAGAGAATTAGTGAGTGGTGTGAGTTGAGTTGAGAATGTAAGACTCCCTTCTCCTCTTGTATGTTTGTATTTTCTCCGGTGTATTATCTCTACCTGAAGGGGATGCAAGCGTCTCAGTAAGGAGATACAAACTATGCTAGATTTTGGACGTGACAGGATTGGCAATAGTTTTTGCTGCGGCTCACCTCACATGGGTTGAGGGGGTGATTTGTTGGGTATCAGCCAATGTGAGGGGTGATCTTCTTTCTCTTTTACTCATGTAAAACCAAGTTAGAGTTTGGATGACGGAGCTATGAATAACGGCACCAAATTCGGTGAAGTACAACGAACGCAGCAGCTGTTAGAGGCTGGAGTGATCTGCAATATAGTGTTAACCAGCCTTCTTTCTTCCTTGGTGTATAAATAGAGAAGTTAAGGAGTGAGCTCAGTGTGAGCATGGAAACCGTTGAGAGAGCTTAGAGTGAGTGAGTTGAGTCTTCCTCTAAGTAAGAGAGGGAGACGTGTGACTATCATGAGAGAGTGAGGCAGAGAGGGGCTCCCTTAAATATTGTGTCTTTTTTGGGTATGTGTTGTTTTTCTGCTTTATATGATTTCTGAAACTTGGGTGGGATCCCGAATCCCCAACATAGACGTTGTCGAGGAGGCCATAGAACAGGGCTTCTCTGTGAAAGAGATTTTCAGGGATGTTCGAGGAGATATAGAGCTCTCTTGTTTTGAGGAGGTCGAGGAGTACTACGAAACAATCTGGGTTCCAATCAATGAAGTAATCACCATCATCATCAGCAACATAGTTATGGGTTTGGAGATTCCAATTGTTGTTGAACATGGCTACGAAGAAGGAATTACAGCCACCGTTGGCAAGGGTGGTGGTTGTGGTCTCGAATATTTTGCCACCAATGTTGAATTTTACTCTTTTTGTGAATTGCCATTATTGAAACTAGAAAAAATTGGGTAGACCCAAATGGGAATTTGAAAATAGGTTAGGCATTGAATTGATATATTTTAGTTTGTCCTTTCGAATTCTTGTATCAAGCTTGAACACTTCATTTGATTAGGTTAGTCAGCTCCTCTCCAATCTACTATTAGAATGGAGGATAGTGTTGGGTTATTTTGGGCTCTAATTTAGGCCCATCTCAATAATCCAAACCATTCAATGTGTAGAGTCCATCAAGTACATCATTCGTACAAAAAATCACATTGATCGGATATTGATAGTCACTTGATCAGATCACATTTCTATTACAATTTATTTTGAAAATTATGCCATTGACGGAAATATGATATAATAAAATGTTTATTGATATCTAATTAACGTGATTTTTTATAGAGATAATATACTCGACAAGTTTTACAAATTGAATAATTTGAATTATCAAGGTGGGTCGGAATCAAAACCCACAACAACCGAATAGCATCCTCTCATCTGATAACGGACTGGAGTGAAGCTAATTCCTTCTAAAATTTACTGTCTTTTTGAACTCCTCTTTCAAACACTTCATCTGTGTTTCCTTATACGATTTCTCACCAAAAAGCGTTCACAATTATAGGGGGATCATCACCCCACCACATAGTATACCAATGAGAAGTTATGGCACAAATTGAACTTCTTCTTGATGTCGGTAAAATAAAATAAAAATAAAAAGGTAAATTAGAAAATACAATTAGCCTAACTTTTAATAGAGGTTTTTGTTATCACGTGTCACTTGGTAAGGATTCATTAAATACATTTAATTATCTCCACTATCATAGAAAAGATAAAATATAATATATATATTTTGTTAAAGGCTAAACTATCCTTTTATTTAATTCTTTCTATTTTAACATTATATACTTTTATAATAGAGTTTTTTTTTTTTTTTTTAAGCTTTTGTTTTTATCATAAAAACAAAATAAGTGCCTTTATTTTTAAATCTCATTTCGTGGATTTTTTTTTTTAAAATAATTTTAAGTCATCTATTTTTAATCATAATTAAATTATATGGTGTAATAAAAATAAAGGATATATAATTTTTGCATTTTAAAAAAAAAATTCCTGTCTTTTATTTTTATAAAAAATAAAAAAAAATTATATGCTCTTTATTTTTTTCCCCAATTTTTAGATTCATTTTCTTTACACCATATAGTTTAATTATGATTAAAAATAGATGGCATTTAAATATTTTTTTAAAAATCCATGAAATGTTATTTAAAAATAAAGGCATTTATTTTGTTTTTATGATTAAAAAAAAAGTTAAAAAAAAAACTCAATTATAATAGTGTATAATGTTAAAATAGAAGGAATTAAATAAAAGAGCAGTTTAGTCTCTAACAAAATATATTTATCGTGGTTTATCTTTGGGGGATTTTTTTTAAGGTCTCTGGTATTAAGATTTTATAGTATAAAAGACACTCAATATTTTCATAATGTCTCAGGTCCCTCAACATCGATTTAGAGAAAATTCAATCCAGAGAATTTATTTGGATACATCACAGATAAAATCTCACTAGAGAATTTCTCTGGGTTCAACCCAGAGAAATTTTCATCTTCACCCCAGAGAAATTTACTTAAGCCCAGAGAAAATCCCCTCTAATCAGAGAAATTCACTTGTGTTGTCTGCAGTTTGATGGCTTCAGTGATTTAGATGCATATTCACAGAGAAAATCTCACCAGAGAATTTCTCTGGATTCAACCTAGAGAAATTTCCCTCTCCACCCCAGAGAAATTTACTCAACCCCAGAGAAAATCCCTTCAAACTAGAGAAATTCACTTGTGTTGTTTGCAGTTTGAAGGTTTCAATGTTTTGATCCAACATTATTCTTATACTACAAAAAGAGACTTGATCCAATAACCATATTTATGTCTATATTCATAATGAATTCAACATACAAAGCAATCCTTGGAAATTCTTTGGGTTCAAGACCTTAAACACTCAAATTTCTCTAGACTAACATCAAATTTCTCTGGATCTTTGGACTAACATTAAAAACCTTTGAACCTTTTTCAAATTTCTCTAAACTAACATTCAAATTTCTCTGGATGTCTAGACTAACATCAAAAACCCTTGAACCTTTCACAAATTTCTCTGGACAAATATTCAAATTTCTCTAGACTAACATCAAATTTCTCTGGATCAACATTCAAATCTCTCTATCTATCTAGAGAAAATTGAACACCAAAGAAAAAAATTAAACAAGGCAGAGAAAATTAACCAAACCAAAGAAATTTTAGCACAAATTTCTCACACAAAGTATTGAGAAAGGTTTAACAGCAAGGTGGTTTTGTTTTCACTGTCCTGAGATTATAAGGGAGGGTTCCTAATAACAAAAAATTAAATAAGGAAGAATTTTTGTAAACTTGCACTATTAGTAGCTTATGATCATAATAAACAGATTGAAAAACTAGCAAGACTACCTTGTTATTTCTTGCATCTTCAATGATATCCTCAAGTAGATCAATTCTACAAACTTGCCCAGATTAAGTAACCACAGTGTTCAAGGTAGGCTCATCCTCAAAATCAACAATTTCACCAGAAGAGATGTCTTTTGTGGAAGCATCATTGAAACTACCATTTGATCCTGGTTTCTCGTGATCACTATTTATAACTGCTAATTGAAAACTGCTTTCGGGAGCATCTGGTGCGCATTCTTGGATGGGTGATGGAGCCACCTGAACCACAAAATTCTCTACCTCTGTTTGATTAGCATCCAACCGTGATTGTTCTTAATGGCTTTCTTCATGGACCGTAGCGAGGAGGATGAGAGGTGATGTGATTGGGGGATCAACGCTCTGAAGAAGCTTCGAGAGTGGTCAGAGATTGTCGCTGAGCCACGGTGGAAGACCTTCACATGGCGTATAGCGATCCCGAGTTTTCCCATTTATGTACAGTATTCCAGACTTAGGTTCCGTGGTGGTGGTTGTTTGTATCTATCTTGTTGTCATCCTTTAATTCCTTATAATTGAGTTTCAGGATGTGTTAGGCAGGTTTGTAACAGGTTGGTTGCGATTGGGAACAAATGGTTGCTGCCCAAATTTTTGTGTCTTCGCTCGAGTGAGCTCTGTGTTTTAGATCTTTCGCTCGAGCCAGGGTTCTTTCGCTCGAGCGAGAGTTAGGTGATGTGTCTGGTGGCTCAAGCGAGAAGTCTTGTGCTCGAGCTTGCGTCTGCATTTGGTTCTGGACCTGAAGGTTACAATTCTTGGCTCGAGCGAGCTTTCCTTCGCTCGAGCGAGTGAGGTATATGTTTTGAGTTTCTTCGCTCGAGTGTACTTCTGGTTGCAGACCTGAAGCTTCGAATTGTTGGCTCGAGCAAGGCTTTCTACGCTCGAGCAAGGTTTCTTTGTGTCTGGTCGCTCGAGCGACCACTTCTTCACTCGAGCGAGCCTCGAATATATCAGTGGGCAGCTACGGGTTACACTTCACTTTTTCACCATCTTCTTTCATTCAAACCTAAGGCCAGATGCTCCTTCTCTTTCTATACACCTTCTTTCTAGGGTTTCATCTATTTTTAGTGTGTTTCTACCCTTAGTTCTTTGTAAGAAAGATAAAACGTGGTGTGGACTTCCTTTTAATCTGAAAAATAGTAGATTTGGAGCACTTTGAGTTTGCATCATCTTCTCCTTTGGTCTCTCCATCTTGAGGTAGGGATACCCTACTCCATCTTATGAGCTTTGTCATAAATTTTGGTCATTTTGATTAGTTGGTGTTGTTGGGTAATTTTGGAAAAAGTTAGGGTTTGATTCGTAATTTATAAAAAAAGGGGGTTTTCAAAATGTTAAATCCCATAGGTATATAAGACCTTGAAAAAAATGAAATTATTGTTGTTATATTGACGAAATTGAACCTTAGGGTTGATATTGAGAATTAGGGAAAAATGCCCTAGCTATGTGATAAATTAATTTGAATAATTAATTTGTAGGAATATGAAATTAAGTTGGAAATTATGAAATTGGAGAATTATAAAGTTGAATGGTGGAGTTGGATGAATTAATCACTCACCTATGAAAATGTTGATATTATATCTGTTTAATGCATTTATTTTCTGTTTAGAAATAACTGCTTTGGGCTATCAGTGAAGGATAGTCTTGATTATTGTAGACATTGTATGTTGATTAGGAAAAAACTGAAACTAATCACATTGAATATGTCATTGAATACGACGGTTGGAATAATACATCAAATATGTGTATTGATTGATCCTTGTATATGATGAGTGTTTATATACTTGGGATATGTCTATTGTGTAGGTGGAGATAGGAGATGTACTCCATGGTTTGAGGGAAAATAGGGGATGGACTCTCAAACCTGTTTGGGAGGAGATAGGGGATGGATTCCATTAATACAGCAAATATATGTATTAAATTGAAGTATTGATACAGCAAATATGTGTATCATTTGAAGTTTGGAAGTGTTTTTAATGTGAGTTGTAATCTCATGTAAATTGTGAAGTATGGAAGTGTCTTTATTGAGTTATAGTCTCATTGAATTGTTTGGCCAGGTTCTGAGCCATGTTTATGAAATGATTTGGATAAGTAAGGAAAGTGGAATGTAACATGAACATGATTGTCATGGAACTATATTGTGATATAAATTGGTTTATAAGTGTTAACCATCTATCAAATGCTATTGTTTTAGTCATTACTCATATTTGGTTTAGTATATCTCTACTGTGTTGTGGCTCACCCTATATAGGACATCATTTTCAGGTTCAGGTGACATGCTACCTCCAAGGACATGGCTTGGAAGGTTTTGGGAGTTAAAGACTCTTTTAGTTGTTTTGTTATTTTGATATTACATGTAGACTCAAGCCGAGGGCTTAATGTGTATGAGTTAGAACTCTTTTTTGTAACTAAGTGTTGGCTTGGAAAGTTGTAAGCCCATAGGGCATTTACTTTTGTTGTCAGCATGTAATACTTTTGTAATGAATACTCTGATAAATAGAAATATGCTTTATTCTCTTATGTCTATGCATGTCAACAATGTGGGTTTATATGTATTATTTTGAGGGCGTTACACGACGGTTCAATCGGAGCAAGAGTGGCCGAGGAGTTCTTGACATAGGGCTTCTTGAATTGATTGAACTGGATCGACGAGAGAGAGAGAAGAGCAGCGAGGAGAGAGAAGAGGTGAGGCGTGAGTTTGAAGGAGAGAAGAGAGAGAGAGAGAGAGAGAGAGAGAGAGAGGGAGAGAGAGAGAGAGAGAGTGGTGAAGGTTTGAAGCCGTGAGGTATACCAAATTTCTTTGTAATACATTGGTGTAGGGTTAAGGGACCTTAGATATCATAAAATAATATTGTGGATCTCTTCCATTACTAAAAAATGGGAGAGTGACCTTAGATTAATTTAAAAAAATCCATTACTAAATTTTTAAAAAAAATCCATTACTAAATCTTTTTAAAAAAATCCATGAAATGTTAGTTAAAAATAGAGGCATTTATTTTGTTTTTATGATAAAAAAAAGTTTTAAAAAAAAACTCCATTATAAAAGTGTATAATGTTAAAATAGAAGGAATTAAGTAAAAGAGTAGTTTAGTCTCTAACAAAATATATTTATCGTGGTTTATCTTTTCTACGATAGTGGAGATAGTTAAGTGT
This sequence comes from Camellia sinensis, assembly GCF_004153795.1. Lineage (NCBI taxonomy): Eukaryota > Viridiplantae > Streptophyta > Magnoliopsida > Ericales > Theaceae > Camellia > Camellia sinensis. The sequence continues at coordinate 36,319 of NW_021025931.1, forward strand.
ATTTAATGAATCCTTACAAAAACCCTTTAATATAAATATTACACTAAGAATAATGCTATATGTACCAACTAATGTACTAACTAGTATACCAATTGATGATATGACATAATTTAAGACGTCTTTGATATTTGTAATTTGTATAATGAGTGGGGTCAATAATAATGTTATAACTTGTGTTGGTACACCAGTTAGTGTACTAATTGGTGCATATGGCACCACCATTACACTAATTATCGTTTCCAAAAATGATAGAGATCCCAAAAGTTCTATCAAAATTTCTACCAAATGTTTCACATGGGTGTGGACCACACCTATATAAGATATTTGGTAGAACTTTTGAGATCTCTAGCATTACTAATCTTTTTTAGTATAGTTATGAGACCAAAACTAATGTCAATGTGAGTTGATACTGAAATAAATAAAGATAAATATACATTTTAGTAGAAAATATATGATAATGTCATTTTTTTTAATCCATATAACTAGCGAATTACTAATAAAAAATGGGCCTAAGTGTTATGTAAATTAAAACATGAGAAAGTCAATGTAATTATGTCAAAATTGTGGAACTAACTATATTTTTTTTCAATCTTAAGGGAGGTAAGTGTAATTTGCCAACCATAAAAAGTAAAATGCATATTTGTTTTAAGCCAAAAACATTCTAACCATTTGGTTGCAATTTATTTAGGTTTCGTTTGGCATTCAGTTAGAAAGTTATATACGTATTTTAATTGTTTTCTTCTAGTGATCTTTTTAAATTTGCATTAAATTCTTTTCACTTTTCTAGTTGGTCTAGTGTGGAATAATTAAAAAAAAAAATAATAAGAAAAAGATTATGCCATGTTTGGTTTGATTTTCAATATTTTATTTTATTTTTGCTAAAAAATAAAAAATTAATTTGTCGAAAGAAAAAAAAAATCTAGCATTTTTATATAATTTTATCTTTTGAGAGGCCAAAAATAATTTAAAAAATTTGAAATTATATTTTTAATATTTTTTTTTATCAAATTAGTTTTTACTTTTTCAAACAAATTTCTTAATATTTTTTTTTGAAACACAAATCAAACACGGACTTAAATTTCTTTTAAAAAGTTTACTAAATCCAAAAAGAAAACCAACAAAAATCGAATTTGCCTTGGATTTTTTTTTTCTTTTATCTTTAAAGAATTTTTAAAAATTATTTATTTATTACTTTTCTAGTTCATCTAGTTGAGTAGAATTTAAAAGTGTAAATTGTTTTTGAATTTTTTTCACAAAAAGTTCAATAAAAAACCAAAATATATATATATATATATATGAAAAAACACTCCCTATCTAACAATGGAACTTTTTAAAAAAAATTTATAATTTTTTTTAACATGATCTACATACAATTTGACAAAGTTGTCTTTCAGGCTCAGTTTGTTTAGAATGCAATAGGTAGAAAGTAAAAGAATGAAAAAAAATTTAACTTCTATGAGTTTGTTTAATTTGAAAGTTGTGGAAAGTATAAGAAAACTAATTTTCTTGTACAACCCATATCAACATTGTAACTAATTTTTTTATTTTTTTATTTTTTTTTAATTTCTTGCAAAAAATACAAGAAAAATTGAATGTGTGAGTTATTTATAACTAAACTTTTAAATTTTTCTATCTTTTTCTTACAAAATTTTTATCTTAATCAAATACTTACAATAAAATATATTTTCTTTTCTTTTCCTTCATTTCATTTTCTTTTACTTTCACTTTCTATCAAATTTTCTTTCTAATCAAACGGAACCTATGAATTTTAAATTTCTTTTTTTAAACTTGGTTCGTCACGGAGTGTGAAAATCGGAGTCTGTTGCCATTGAATTGGCCGCATTTAGCAGAGCGGACGTGTAACGCCCTCAAAAAAATAACATTAAACCATCAATTAAGACATTCATTGACATACAAAATATCCACATTCTTCTATTAATTAGAGTTCCATTACAAAAGTATTACATGTTAACAACAAAAGCAACTGCCCTACGGGCTTACAGCTTTCCAAGTTAACACTTGGTTACAACAAAAAAGTGCTAACTCATCTACACATTAAGCCCTTGGCTTGAATATACATGTAATACATCAAAGAAATAAAACGACAAAAGTCCGCCTGCCTCTAAAAGGTAGTTCAGATAGTGGTATGTGTTAAGTAAAAAACGTGATTAACAACCATATTTTTTAAAAAGTATGATTGCTAATCATGTTTTACTGTAGTTTGAGAATATAGTTTGTCCATACACTATTTGTTTAATTTTGAATAAAAGAACTGTAAAAGGGTTGAAGGCCTTCAAATTCAGGTCTGTCAGGGTATCAATTTTACAGAATCTATTGCCACAGTTAAGTTGTGAAGTTTCCTGTTAAACGTAAAGCTTTGCATATGGTTCAGTATGTTAGATTTGAGAAACCTAAGTTTGAATGCAACTTACGAAGAATTATTGTTACAATTTCATATCAGCATTGGTGTCATGGCTTGGATACTCGTGTTGATCTTTCTTTTTCTTTTTTTCGCTGTTAGACAGAGTATTTAGGAGTGACTGCTCCACAAAGGAGGTGTATGAGAAAGAAGCCAAGGACGTTGCTCTTTCAGTTGTCAGTGGTATTAACTGTGAGTATTATTTCTCTTTGCTTCTCCATTTTTCCTGATATTGAATTTCACTTGAATTCCATTGACAATTTTCTTTATGTCAAATAATGGGCATAAATTTCAGCTATTGTTTTGCATACGGACAAACAAGCAGTGGGAAGACATTCACGATGACGGGAATTACTGAGTATGCCATAGCAGATATTTATGATTATATAGAGAAGGTAATTAAGAAACTACTAATATTCACTGTTTCTACTACTTGATGTTCTTGCATTCTATTATAGTACTATGTTCCTTGGGCTTTCACCTAAGAAGCACCAACACTTCTAAGAAGATGGTGTGTCTATGTCGGACACTGACACTCATTTGACACTTCCCAATGCGTGTTGAACCTGACATGCCTTGGATACTTGAAGGACACACATATCCACCTCTTAGACACACGTGAAACACATTATAAGTTTAAAAGAAAAACAATATAGTTTTATGCCTATTTGCGAAACTTTAGGAATTAATGTTATGCTTCATTTTCTTAATTATTATTTTTGATAAAATATTCATATATATAATAAATGACAGATACAAACATATAAAACTATATATTTTGCATGTGTCACACAAGTGTTGTCTTGCTTTTTTGAAAATTTTCAGCGTCGGCGTGTATCTGTGTCATGTTGCATGTTTGTGTCTATGCTTCTTAGGCTTCAACTGTTCGTTGTTTACATGTTTGTTTTATTTGCAGCACAATGAAAGAGAATTTCTTTTGAAGTTCTCTGCTATGGAGATTTACAATGAATCTGTCAGGGACCTCCTCAGCACAGATAGTTCTCCACTTAGACTTCTAGATGATCCCAAGGTCAGTTACTTTCTTGGTCGACTAAGTAATTAGTATTTGATTTTTTTCCATTATGCTTAATTCTTAGCTATTTCACAGAGAGGGACTGTTACTGAGAAACTCACAGAGGAACCTCTCAGAGACTGGAATAATGTAATGGAACTCCTCTCCATCTGCGAAGGTAAGATATTCTCTAGTCATCTGACTTTTACTAGATGATCATGACTGCATATTCTAAATGTCTTGGTGCATTCATGAAGCTCAAAGACAAATAGGGGAAACTACCCTGAATGAAACAAGCTCCAAATCTCATCAAATAATCAGATTGGTAGGAATGTTGTTTTCTTCAATGATTGTTCTAAACATAACTTATTGTTCTTTCCATTGAATTGATGAATGGGTTTTTGCAGACAATTGAAAGTTCTGCTCGGCAATTTTTAGTCAAGGACTACTTAAGCACCCTTACAGCTGCTGTGGTATGGATCGTCAAGTTTTTGTTAGATTAATTTGAATGGTTATTAAGATGTTAATATATGCCATGTTGCGCTATATTAATATTTTTTTTGATACATTCTGTGTAGAATTTTGTTGATCTTGCAGGAAGTGAGCGTGCATCTCAGTCATTATCAGTTGGCACCAGGCTAAAGGAGGGTTGCCACATAAATTGTAGTTTACTGACCCTGGGAACTGTTATCTGCAAGCTAAGGTTAGCTTGTTTTTCAATTTTTTTAACCATTTTGATAATGAAACTAACTTGAAGTCATTGCTTGAAAAGTTACTGGTGCTATAGCCTATATATATGAGAACTAAATTCTACACAGATTTAGAAAGCTGTGAAGAGCTTTAGAGCTCCAGCGGTGAAGTTTTAAGATGTGGCATTGTTGAACTAGCACAGTTCAGCAAAAACACTCACTTTGACCATAATGCTAAAATAGCATAATGCTATTTCCTGTCCAAAACTTAGCACAAGAAATAACACAACGGTATTTTATTTTACACTTTGACCATATGGCTTTTTCGATAAAAATTACATCCATGCTATTCTATTATAAATTTGTGGGCAATTTGGGCTTAGCCAGGTTCAATTTATTGAGCTCGGGCCAGACTTGGGAAGACAAAATCAGGTTGGAGGTTGGGTTTGGGCTGGTTTGGGTAACTCTCAACACAATTTGGGTTTGGCCTAAACAACCTCTCAACCTGACTGAACCAGCCCAAGTTGCACCCCTAAACAAAAGCAATATTATCAAAATCTATAGAAGGCCTGCAAATAATAAAAACCAATAAAGTGTCTGCAATCCAGTTCTGAGTTATTTATTTATTTCGTCCTTTTCAAATTTCCCCACCAAATGCGAAAAAGTTAGTGACACCTTGATGAGCTCAATGGGCTAATGATCAGATTCGGAGCATTTGGACGAGCAGAAACTAATTTGATGAATAATATCAATATGATGGGAAAAATTAAGACCAAGTAAGTTCACTGAGTGCATCACAATCTGTGAAGCAAGATTGTTAGTAGAATGCCAATGCTCCATAAACTCCAATGTCCTGTCTAATCCACATTTACATCTAGAGGTTGACACTCCAACATTTGGCAACCACTAAGTTAAATGCAATGATGTAATGAAATAATTTCCACATGAATATATTTTAATAGGAATTTCCTTCTACAATTAGTTACAAATGTACTATGTGGTGGAACCTTGAGAATAAACACCCTCATGAGCAGAGTCAATTAAGAATGCCCATCATTTGGACCAACTCAAAATAATCAGATCCTCAGAAGATGGGAGATGTTCCACTAAATTTAAGTTCCATCATTCATGATCGTTTACTATGGTTCAGCACATGGTAAATTATGTACTTTTGTTGTCAATACTAGCACCATCTCCGAGCCAACTACCCTGAAGAAGTATACACAACATATATTAGGAAGGTATGTCGTATATCTTCTATGAAAGGTTTAGCTTCTAAAAAGCCTCCTCCAAGTATGATAATGAAATGTATGGAGAGCGCAAGAATGAGGATGAATTCCATGACAATATTTAGCTATAAAGAAATTTGCCCACAGTCACATATTACATTGACGTTGTCTCCACAACTTGATGCTCAAAGCTAGCACATGGAAGGATTGTGGAAGTTCAAACCTCCCTCTGTAACAATAAGGGGTAAAGAGACGATAATTCAATCCAACGATACTTAGGAAAAATCATTATCTAGTTGTCAAGGATTGCATTCATCTATGTTGTGAAAACTGTGTTGCGTTATTGCTTGGCTTGAACAACAAAGAGAACTGAAGCAAAGCTAAACACTCCTTTCACTGAACCATGGACTTTTTGCTCTTTTTTTTTCCTGTTGATGGTCTTAATAGGAGCAAGAGCCAAATGAATTGTTTTAAAGCAAAAAATCAAGGACTACTTGAATTATCTTCATCAGATTAACTGAAACTTGATTCTGACCGTCATCATTTAGCCCATGATTTTCAAATTCGTTGATTGGTAATTACTTATATCAACCAGGTGCTGGTAATGGTTAGTTGTTTATTTTATTAAGACAATGCAGTTGTCAGGATCATACGACTAATCACTTGGTTGTGCTGCTTTACTCTACATTCTCTGAGATTACTATCATCACTTTTGGCTAGTACACTCCTTTGGGTAATCATGATGATCTTATTACGTCAAAGATTTGTTGTTGTGGTCTTTTTAAATCAACCAAATTAAAGCAAAGAAAAATGGAAAGGTTGTGATTGTTAGAGGAGGATACATAGGTCTTGAGCTGTAACGCCCTCAAAATAGCAACATTAAACCCATCAGATAAGACATGCATTTACATAGAAGCTAACCACATTCTTTTATTCATTAAAGTTTCATTACATAAGTATTACATGTTAACATCAAAACAAAATGCCCTACGGGCTTACAGCTTTCCAAGTTAACACTTGGTTACAACAAAAGAGTACTAACTCGTTTACACATTAAGCCCTTGGCTTGAAGTTACATGTAATACATCAAAAGTAAAACAACTACACTATGTCCGCCTCTAGCCTCCCAAGCTATGTCCTTGGAGGTGGCATGCTACCAGTACCTGAAAATGATATTCCCATATAGGGTGAGACACAGCCCAGTAGAAATGCACTAAACCAACCATGAACCATGAACAATGACTAAAAGATTAGCAATTGATAGATGGCTAACACAGATACATTCACATAAATTATACATTTATGTCATACAACTTACGAGTCTAAGTTACCTTTCATTTTCCCTTTTTCAACAGATAAGCATGCTAGCTCTATCATCATTTTCATAGATATGTATAAAAACTATATCCCACATTAAGATAAGCATATAAGCTATATCCACATTCTCAACAGATATGTATAACAACAATATCCCACATTCACAGATAAGCATATAAGCTGTATCCACATTCTCAACAGATATGTATAACAACAATATCCCACATTCACAGATAAGCATATAAGCTATACACATTCTCAACAGATATGTATATCAACAATATCCACAGATAAGCATACAAGCTGTATCCACACTCTACAACAGATATGTATATCAACAATATCCACAGATAAGCATACAAGCTGTATCCACACTCTACAACAGATATCATATGAGCTCTATCTTCACTTCTCTAGACAAGCATATGAGCACTGTCTACGGAGTACATCCCCTATCTCCTCCAAATACCTATCCGGTTTAGAGGAACATCCCCTATCTGCCCCTAAACCGCGGAGTACATCCCCCACCTCCTCCTCTACACATAACGTAAACAAACACATGGGTTCTATATACAGTCACTCAATACATATTATTAATGTATTCTATCAACCGTCAAGTTCCATGACACATTCCATTGATTAGTTTCAGTTTGCCTAATCAACATACATTGTCTACAACAATCACGACTATCCTCCACCGATAGCCCAAAGCAGTTATTTCTAAACAGAAAATAAATGCACAAATGGATATTCAATCAACATTTCATTTCCTCATTTCCCACAATTAATTATCCCAATTAATTAAACAATGTAATTAGGCCATTTCCCATAATTACCACTCTACCTTGAAGTTTTAGCCAAAAAGGAGATGAAGACTCGAAGATCAACTTGCTCCAAATCCAAACTTTTTCAGATTAAATCAAAGCTCTCAACGCCCTCTATCTTTTTAACAAAGGCTCTAGGCTAGATTCACACTCTAGGGAGATCAAATCTTAGAGAGGGTGTAAGTTTAGAGAGAGAGGGTCTCGGATTTAGGGTTTGATCAAAAAAAGAAATGAAAAACTGAAGTTCAAAATCGCTACTGTCCGCTGATATAAAACACGCTCGCTCGAGCGAAGAATTGGTCGCTCGAGCGACCAGACACAGAAAACTCTTGCTCAAGCCAAGAAGTTCTCGGTCGAGCGAAGAAAAACCCAAACCGCTCGAGCGAAGGAAGCTCGCTCGAGCCAAGAAAGGCAACTCTCAGGTCCAGAACCAGACGCAACACTCGCTCGAGCGAAGCCACCCTGGCTCGACCCACCAGACACGAACCTCACTCTCGCTCGAGCGACAAACTCCTGGCTCGAGCGAAGGGCCAAAAACCTGGACAACAACACTAGGCTCCCAAACACAACCAACCTGTAACAAACCTGCCCAACACATCCCATACTCAATATACAAAGTAAAAAGGATGCAAACAAGATAATAAACAACAACCAACATCCACGGACACATGTCCGAATCACTGTACAACAAGGGTAAACCCGGGATCGCTATATGAGCTGAGTGCAGTGATGAAGTTAAACAATCTCGATGTCTGCATGGTTTACCCAGAACCGTGGTGCAGTAAGTAGACACTTATGACATGTTTCTTCTGTTCTGTTCATTTTCCAGTTACCTTATAATTGACTGTCTTGCTGAAAATCAATATTTAGCGCACTCAAGTAATTTCATCCGAAAAATTAAAAGCTTACAGCTAAATGATCAATAAATGCTTTTGTAGTTGATTCATTTTATTGGGAATTAAAGCTTTAACTCCAATTTCTTGCAGCAGCAACCACAAAACTTTGTTTGGACAAAGCAGCCTAGCATATCAGACCAACAATAGATACAACATTTCAGATAGCCCTCTGCAGCCCACTAAAACAGATTCACCATCAGGCAGATCAAAGCTCCCCTGTGACACACCATTCCACAAATAGCAGCAGGCAACAAAACATCCAAAATCAACAATAGCAACACAAACTACTCATCAACAGCAGCAAACAGACCAGCTTATTCCTTTTGTCCAAACAGCACAGCAACAAACAGATTAGCAAACAGCACAACAGCAGGCAGATAACAGGCTAACCCCTCAGTTCAAGGTCGGTTAACTTGCTTTATAATGCTTTATATCATGCTTAACAAATCAGCTTATTTATTTTTATTGTTTACATTTTATTTAGTTCATGTATATCATGCTTTATAATGTAATTAAGCATGATATACATTGAGTTAGTTCATGCTTTCTAATTTATGTTTGTATAATTTATTTCATGTATATCATGTTTTATACTATTAATTGTGTTATTGCAGATTGGAAAATGGTCCTTGGTTGGCTTCCGAAAAAGACTGTCACGAGCACAATAACAGACTCGCTGGATACTATTCCTTTAGGATCAACCGTTGCTCCATCTCCTGTTCTCCAAGAGATGTCAAATGTGGGACCATCACATCATGCCACTAGCCAACCAATTGTTGATTCTGATAAGACACAAGCCCCATCCGTAACGCAGCCAAGTGGCATAAGTAAGATTAAAGTGTATCAAATTTGTCACTTATCACTTGCCATTGCCATTGTTTTTTTGTAGCCAATTTGTAGCCAAGTTTCGTGTTGTTATTTTGTTAATAGGGACTTCGAAACCCCTACGTGTACGCAGACCGACACTTGGCAAAGGCATACAAAAAATAATTAGAGCCAAGAAAGGGAAAAAATGTTATGTTCACATCGATCATGGGTTGAATGCAATGACTGGCAAGTATGCCACTCCAGCAACTAACAAGTTAGGAATTCAAATTAAGAGCTTGTGCCCTGTGAAAGATGTCAAGTCGTGGCTGGATCTTGATGAGACTACAAAATCTGCCGTCATCCAAGCTGTTCTTGTAACTGATATTACTTGTCCACAAGATGTAATTGTATTATGTATGCTTATAAGAAAGACTTTTATTTAATTATTACAATTTCCATTTGTTATGCTTGTAGGACAATTTTCAAATTGGAGATGATTTCCACAATGACTTACAAGCACAACAGATTGTAA
>NW_021025931.1:48533-60787 GCF_004153795.1 Camellia sinensis
TTAACAGAACAGAACGGAACAGTACAGAACATATACATGTGAGGTTACGAATAACCAGTTTCATAAGGGAACCTTCGGGTCCGGGTAACATAACAGAACAGAAGCTGAGCCCCCATTGCCTTTTGAAGGCTTTTCCGGATTCAAACACATTTTAGAATTCCTGTCTAAACAATAGATACTGGGACCCCATGTAAATGAGCGATCTTGTCGATGTAAACAGTGGCTAGTCTACAAGCATCATACAAAATTTTATAGGGAGAAATGGGCAACTTCAATAACTTTACCTACAATAGCCCAAATGGGCCTTATACCTTGGGTGCTCAAGGTAGCCCCACAATGAACTTCGTAGTCACATATCCCTATTTCCATTCCAAAATAGAGAGAGATTGAAGTAGTTCCGCCACTATCTGATATTCGGCTTCGACTTGTTGGCACCGAAAATATTCAGACACAATTTCACCAATTGTCCTTTCCAAGGTAGGTCACCGACATATTCATTTCAGATGCCAGCTAGCTTTATCATAGAAGTTCGATCTATTCATTTGTCACAAAAGTTCAATTCATTCTTCAATAATTCCACAATACACAATCCGATTTGGTATTTAGTTCAGTGACTCGTCACAACTATTCAAGGCCAACCAAAAGTTCACAGGAATTTAAAGTGGATCCAGACAGTGATCCCCGAGTCAACAAAGATAGTATCGAGGCAATTACCCATACCACGCATATAGTCCGTACATCCCATAGTACCAATTGTAAAATACAACAACACTGAGGCAATTGACTTCTAATAGAATACACGTATTCTCAGTTCATTCAACAGTTTACAGTTTGCAATTCACAATTCAGTTCAGTATCCAATTCTCTGTTCCAATCACAGAATATAATGACACTGAGTGGTTATATACAAAGCGTACCGAATTCACGCACTTTTCGGACAATCAGGGTTTTTCAAAGTTTCTTGGATGTTAAAACATTTATATAATACCAAAGGATGACATTCCAAACAAAACAAGGGAATAATCGTCTCGGAATCGAAGCACACCCGTTCGCGACCGTCGGTGGCCGATTCCAGATCGATTAGTCAAACCCACCCGTGCGAAACCGTCGGTGGCAAAAGGTATCTCAATCAAAGGTGCTACATAGGCTTAACGTCCCCTAGCACGAAAGGACACTCTAAGAATGTCATCAAAGCAACACAACACCATTCATTATAACCTGATTTCTCCAAAATCTGATAACACTGAAGCAATCACTCTCCCTTTCAAAACATGTTCTGATTAGTCAAAGACAAATGTTCAGTACTGCTCAAAATCAAATCAGTCTACCGTTATCGGTTCCTATAGCGTCAAACAAACAAAATGGGACGACACTCCTCACGACACCCAATCACGGGGTTTGTACAATTCGGTTCATTTTTAACATGTATGTCCTCAATAGTTGGGGATTGGTTCTCAACGGTGTTCATAGTTAGATCAATCTGTTGATAGCCCATAAAAGGTCTTTCAAATAAGTCAAGTATCCCAAATGAATTCAAGTTTTGGGTCTATCAGTTTTTCTGCCAAGAATAATCTGGCTATTTATTCACAAGCAATTCTTAATCCCCTTTTTAAAAAATCAAATTAGATAGAGGGTCTTATCGGTCGATCCAAGCAACGGTTTTGTCAGATTAGATCGAACAAAGGTTCCATCAAATTATATCAAATGAGGGTTCCATCGGAACAATATCAGGCAAAGGTTCTATCGGATCAAATCAGATAAAAATTTTCTCAAATAGGGCACATTCGGTTCTATAAGGCATACTTCGTTTGCTTAGGTACATGGTTGATAGTTTCTCAACTGCCCTAAGTTCATCAGTTCTCAAAGCCATATCAGAATTATTCATCACAACTGTTCAAATCAAAGCATTTCAAGTCATATACAATATGGCATCGACTACATAAATTCGGGGGTAGTTACACAAACGTGCAGCTATTCAGATCAAGAGGTATGCACCATAATCAATGCAGCAATTCCCAAACAAGTCTTATATACAAGCACATGGTGCACAGTAACACATTAAACAGAGTTCCTCGATTGTACATAAGATAGAGTCTGTTACGCAAAAGTTCCAAATTAGTCACAAAATGTAGGTTTATGAGTCGAGCCCAGTATAGTCACATAATCCAGTCAATTTTCTACCAATCAAAATGCATGGTCTCGTAACTTGCAGAGTTTATTATATGGGGTGCTCAACTCAATTATACAATCACAAAGTCACAATTCCAGTGGTTTAGTCATTGAAGACAGTAACATAGCAAATCAACCTGAGCATAGGTTTAGATATACATGTGCATGTGCAGAGTCAATCAATATCCCAAAACGTATTTCACAAATTTCCCAAACGGGGCATATACCTCGAATGAATGCAGTCTCGATCATGTGGGTCTAACCAATCTAGATACATATGCAGCAGATATGGAAAAATATGCCGATCCGAATCAAATAATATCCCAAGCGAAGATGTACAAACGTACTAATTTAGAATAAATCAACACATAGGCATTTGTTTATAAATAGTATGGATACCTGGAATAACAGTTGCAGTATTCTGAGTGCTTTCTGGGACGAGTACAATTACTCTATCTTGATTAGCAATTCTCACCATTGGTATGAATTCAATTGAGGCAGAAGATTTACTCGCATTTGTTCAGTTCGGGGACAATTCCTTACCATATGGTCCATTTACCACACCTATAACAAGCCCCCGAAATCTGACAACGACTCCTCGGCATTTATTTCACTAGTGGTGGCAAAAGTTCTTACCATAACAGCAACTGACGTTGTTGTCTTAAGATCTCTGCCATTTCTTATACCGTTCTTTTCAGTCTATCAGGTCGGGCTATAAAAGAGTCTGCCAACTCGTATGCCCTTTCTTTAACCACATTCTACACGAACTCTTATTAAATCATGCCACATACGGGGATGTCCAATACAAAAATAAACACATAGTCACACATAGGCACGTCTTTATATTCTCATTTCACATATCGTATGCAATTAATCACATACGTAATAGATAATTGCATACTTATCAGATAACGCATGCTGAACATTTACTAAGTAATTATATACTCAAATCATGTTCATATTTCACATAGACACCCGTAGGCAGAATTGAATGCACATAAACAACTTTTCATGATTCGTACATCCGTATATGTGCACTATAACAAAATAAACTTGTTGTACACATTAGTGTAACAATTCATATCTCATGTTCAAATCATGTGTGGTACTTCCTTTAGCGTAACATATCATGTTGGTCAAGCATATCAAGTTTCATAATGGAACCTCTGGTACCGGATGACATAACTCTTACATAGGCCACGGTATTGTTTCCCCCGGGCGAGGGCCTGTGCCATGGTATTTTCTCCCCCGGGCCAGGGCCTCATGACCATAAGCCACAGTATTATGTCCCCTGGGCGAGGGCCTCCGCTAAGGATACCACAATTATGTTCAAGGAGAATTTGAGCAACCACGTATACCAAACATAGCATCTCAGAGAACTTGTCATTTCATATCATCAGGAAATAATTGAGGCTGAACACAACCTTATAGAGTTCTTATTCACTATCTGATTAACATATCTCTTACATAGGCCATGGTATTGTTTCCCCCGGGCGAGGGCCTGTGCCATGGTATTTTCTCCCCCGGGCCAGGGCCTCATGACCATAAGCCACAGTATTATGTCCCCTGGGCGAGGGCCTCCGCTAAGGATACCACAATTATGTTCAAGGAGAATTTGAGCAACCACGTATACCAAACATAGCATCTCAGAGAACTTGTCATTTCATATCATCAGGAAATAATTGAGGCTGAACACAACCTTATAGAGTTCTTATTCACTATCTGATTAAACTTGCATTATACTTTATACAAAAGATTCGCAAGTATGCATATACAAATGAGTACATATATTTAGATAATAACAATGCAAGTAGTTCACAAACTTATATCACATAATTACTCAAATCGAAACACTTAAGCATATTTTTTATGCTTACAAGGTTCATATCAAAATAGTTAAGCATATTATCAATGCTTCCAATTTCATGTTAATGCATCCTAGATCTCATCTAGACGCTTATTGCTCTTTTTGGACAAGTGTGTGAGTTATTAACTCGTGCTCTGATACTACTCTATCACGATCCGAACCAGCCCCCATGGGTTAAGGACGTAACCGACCAGTAATCCTAAGATTACCTACAGCCTCAAACCAAAACAGACTTAACATATCAGAGTAAAGGGGGCCAAAAGGGAAGCAAAATTTAAAACTCTGTCCATAGAGCTGTGCTTACATGCCACATCAAAACAACCCATACATATGTACGATAATAACTCATAACAGAAACATAGTGACATAGGTTTTGTACAGACAGGATCATCCAAAACTAAGTCAACCCATAAAAACTATAAGCAGACATATACAAAAAAAATTCGCCAACATGACAACATAGAACAAAATGACAAAAAGGCGAAGGCGGGTCTCATGCGTGAGACACAAGGGCTGACTTTCCCAAAACCTCTGTTGTTCCACAATGACTTCATTGGGGCTGGGTTTGGACTTCTCTGGGCTCACCTACAAATACATGAATGAACATGAGCGATAGCCCAGTGAATAATATCAAATAAAGAATATGCATTGGAACAATATACATCAAACGGCCTTGGGCCCAATTTACATTTTAACTATTATATACATACATAGACACATGTAAGTTAAGTAACTGAGGTTCCAAACACATCATACGGCCTCAGGCCCAAATCATTCGTTTCATTGTCAAACTATTACTCGTGTCAAACTGGCCTTCAGCCTTTTCAAATTTTCATATCAAACTGGCCCTTAGGCCTATTTACACTTTCGTGTCAAAACGGCCTCTGGCCCATTCATTCATGTATTGTCAAAATGACCTTCGGTCCATTCTTTTATGTCAAAACGACCTTCGGTCTATTCATTTGTGCCAAAACGACTTTCGGTCCATTCATTTGTGTCAAAACGACCTTCGGTCCAATCGTTTGTGTCAAAACGGCCTTCGGCCCAATCATTTATGTCAAAACGGCCTTCGGCCCAATCATTCATGTCAAAACAGCCTTCGGCCCAGTCATTCATGTCAAAACGGCCTTCGGCCCATACATTCGTATCAAAACGGCCTTTGGCCCATTCATTTATGTCAGAACGGCCTTCGGCCCACTCATTCATTTCAAAACGGCCTTCAGCCCACTCATTCATGTCCAAACGACCTTGGGTCTATTTATGTTTATCAAAACGATCTTTGGGTCCATTTATGCTTATCAAAACAACCTTGGGTCCATTTATGTTTATCAAAATGACCTTGGGTCCATTTATGTTTATTCATATCAAACTTACGTCCATAATCCCAATTAGAGATTCATAAAGCTTATAAGGGAATAGACATTTAGACATTCACAAGCATTCAAATATCGATATTACTCACAGTGATCGGCTTGTGGATTTGCCCTGGAGCTTGACCCTACAAGTTTCATGAACACAAAAGGGTCATTAACAGTTCAATCCGTTCTTTAATTCACATATTCCTCTTTAGGCATTATTATTATCTCATTAACTCATTTACAATGCTTAACATATGCCTAAGAGTGCTTGCAAGTGAAACAGAACGGAAAACAGAACACAAAATGCAAAAACAGGATTTCAGAAAATAGGGTTCCCGCTCGAGCGTGGACTTCCCCGCTCGAGCGGACCCTTAGGTCTGCGAAAGTACTGGTTGCCTTCAATTCCAGCTCGAGCGTGAACTCGGCCGCTCGAGCGGACTGCCTGTCTACATAGCTCCGCGCTCGAGCGTCAACTTCCCCGCTCGAGCGGGAACCATGTCTGCAAAAAATGCTGGGAGCTCGATTTCTCCGCTCGAGTGGACATCGAAAATCTGGGTTTTCCAGATTGAGTTCTTGAGCTTCATCTCGACATTCAAAGGCTCTAAGTGCATGTTTCGGTCCAAACTTCACATAATCATGTACTAACATGGTACAAACATAGAATTACAACATATTGAAGCTCAATTTCATACTTTATCTACATGCATGGCTCATTTTCCACCAACTCATTACCAATGTAACCATTTCATGCATTCAAAGCTTCTACTTCCATGGATTGTACATGCATGTGACATATAACCTTCATTCTCGTCTCATACGATGAAAAGATGGTCAAATACATGGATTTCAACCAAAATTGCAACATGAGTCGTGTAATTGAAGCTCAAATATGCAGATTCAAAACAATACATACATGCATGCATATATAGTCTTCAAATTCATCAAAACCAACTCGTTTCATATTCTAGATCACAAATTAATCTTCAATTCATGAAATCACAACTCAAATTCATGAGTTAGGGGTTGGTTACTCACCTAGGAGCTTTAATCTTCCAAACTCTAGTCAATTCTTGAGTTAAATCTTCAAATTCCCAAGCTAGAGCAAAAAATTGCTCATGTCTCTTCCTTTCTTTCTCTATAGCCGGCCTCTCCCTCACTCTCAATTGTCTAACTCAGATTTTGAGTTTTGAGAGAGCTAAAGGAGAGTGCAATGCAAATACACAACAAGCCCCACTAACAAATATTTTAATATAAAATAATGGGGTACTTAATTTATCAATTTAATCAGTTTGATTTGATCTAAATTGGTCTAATTTCATGCTAGCATTTAAATCATTAGCGAGATATTAATAAGATTCATTTCTAATTCCTACAGGATGGCATTTGTTACTTTGGTTCTCAACATTTTGAATTTCTTCTTTTTATTTCAAGAAATATGCATTTCGTGTAATTTAATTTCTAAAGTTTCATTTTTATCAATTTTATTCCTAAATACTTTAAAGTTGTGCAATGTCTTCTCTAAATATGGCATGTGTCTTATTTTTGTTTTTAAAATTTTAGTTTTGTCAATTTCGTGCCTAAATATTGTAAAGCTATGTTTCATTCTCTCCATCAAAGTTACCAAAATGACAGTATTAATCATAACATTTTTATTTTATCGCGTTTGTTTTTAAAAACAACCTTGTCATTCATTTTTCATAAACAAATTTGATAAATAAAATTACTACAATTAATGAATATACCTAATTTTTTTCATAAGTAATATATATGGAAAATTATAAAATGAATCGTTCGGATCATTTAAACAGACCCATGATAAGTTGCACGGACCCTAACTTTGAGCTTGACATAAGCCGACACGTACATTTAAAACCTAGAATCACCTTTCTGATCTATATTATGTTTGAAATTCAGGTGTCTAGACAAGGCTGCAATTATATTACCAACAAAACCTCTAGAAGAACAACAGAAGAAGAGATGGAAACTCTGCAGAGTCACGGACGTAGAAGAAACTAAACTCACCATACGAATGATCCCCTTGTGCATGACTTTCATTTTCTGCGGCGTTGTATCTTCCATCGGCAACACATACTTCATCGAGCAAGCAAACCACATGAACCACAAGCTCGGCAAAATCTCTATCCCCATCGTCATCCTCCTATGGTTCCACGACCAAGGCAAACAACAATTCGCCAATCTCTACTACAAGCTTGCCAACAAGCTAGGCGGGTCAGGGGCGCGACACTATGCTCCTCTTATAGGCATCGCTGTGTCAATGGTTTTTGCAATTCTATGTTGCATTACTGCTGCCAAAGTTGAGACAAGAAGGCTAAATGTGGTGAGGACGCACGGTTTAATCGACAAGCCAGAGGATAGAATTCCAATGAGCGTGTTCTGGTTGCTTCCACAGTTTGTACTCATCGGTGCCCTTAATGGGATTCTTGAAAACAGCATTGTCGCAATCTTTATTGATCAGGTTGGGTTAGAATTTCAAGTTTATTTCAAAATGAAAATCTGTCAGACAGTGACTATATACCTCTCTCTTCAATAAGTGTCGTGTGTTTTTTTAAGGATTTACCTTCACTCCATGTTTACTTATAAGTTATCATCTATTTTTTGAACAGGTTGGGCCATCAATGAGAGCATACGTGATCCATTTTGGTTTCGGTGTGGTGGGGTTGGGGAGTATAGGGAGTGTTCTATCAGTGTATGTGGCAGGGAAGGTGAGTGAAAGAGGAGGAAAACAGAGTTGGTTTCAGGACACATTGAACCATAGTCGGCTTGATAAGTATTATTGGACACTGGCTTGGTTGAGTGCTGTGAACCTTGGTTTATACATTGTGACGGCACTTTTTTACCGTTTCAGAAAATCAGAATTGGAAGATCCTCAATCAGAATTGGAAGATGAGGATGCTCCCCATTACCAAAACACGAATGCACCTTTTAAAGACAATGCTCGATGTTGTTGTTAGGTGGCACGGAATTTTCTGTTCTCAACATTTATTAGGTCACATATATTGTTTTCTGTTAATTATCATATTTGCAGTGTGAAAATTAATGTGAGTGTTACATGATTTATATGATGTCATAGAATTATGTGAACATTGATAGTTGAATAAATCCCATTGTGTATGTAGAGCTTTTGACTATTTAGTTGGTTGGTAATTTAATTGTGATTGGAGATTACAATTGTGGGGATATATTTTCTGAATACCAACACGTGGCATGGTGACGCCGACGTGTCAGCCGAGGTGCCACATGCCCTGGTAGTTAAGCCGAGGTAATTAAGGGGTGTCTTAGGTCCACCATTGCATGATCATGTTGCATTGGTTTTATATTTGCATTGTATCATACTTGCATGCTTGCATATTATTGGCTAGTTGCATTTCATGTCTTAGCTTACATGTTTGATTGCATTGCATTGCATCTTACATGCCTAGCATTGTACATTTGCATGTTTAGCTTGCATCACATTTGGCATGTTTTGCGTCTTAGGCTCATGTTGCATCTTTGAGCCAAGTTTGTATACGTACATTGCATTGTTTGGTTTGGGGTGTCAAACCATACTTGAGGAGTGAGGAGTGTTCGTACTCCAAGTGACGAAACACATCTCAACCCTCAGTAGCCAATGCCCTTGACTTCAATATGATAGGGTGTTGGCACTCATCTCTTTTGTTGCATTCATTTACATTGAATTGCAAACTTGGCCTCTTAGGCCATCATGCATCGAAATGCGCAATTGATGGCCCAAGGGTCGAGGGTCATGCTCCCTTGAGTCCCTTGCATGATAGGGAGTGTGTCCATGGTCACATTTGCTCAAAAAAATTCCATGCCATACACTGCTTGCCCTCTGCTGCTGTCAACTGCATGTTCTGCAGGAAATTTTGGCCGGTCGGCTACCAGGAGTGCCGATCGACCTGTAATTTGTGGCAGATAAGCTTGATCAGTGGCCGGTGACCATCCCCTTTGGCCGATGATGTCCTCACTCGGTCGGTGATGCTCCCCAGTGTCCATATAAGCATCCTTGGGGCTTGTGAGAATTTTCAAAGGAGCAGGGCAGTGCAACCAGAGGCAACAGTGCTATGGCATTGAATTTTCGGGAGAGAGGAGTCAAGCATGCATCATCTGCGCACCTCGAGGTGGGGCAACGGCCACCTTTCTTCTGCATTTAATTTGTTAATTAATTAGAAATTTTTGTAATTAATTATTTAGCTTGAGAGTTAATTAATTAGGTGGTGTGTAATATTTATTCGGACCCTCCGAGCGAGGGCAATTGTATAATAAGCGTGCGTGAGTGTGTGTATGTCTCCCAACCCCACGTCTTTCTTTCCTTTTATTTACTAGCTTTCGATGGTTAGCCTAGGGCATGTTTCAATTAGCGTACAGTATGATAGCATGCGTGCATCCATACATTTGTCTTACATGCACCGGGCTCGGCGCATCATGCTAACTGCATTTGTATTTCAATTCCAAAGTTGAATACATGTTAGTTGTAGCATCATCACATGCCATCTTAGAATAGCCAAGCCTATTGTAGTTGCATCTTGTATGTGTTGCATTAGCCATCTTAACAAGAGCTAGGATCATGCATTGATTACTAACTAGCTTTTGTTTTAGCTCGGAGTACTAGGTAAGCATTTATGCTTTGGTATACCGCATGCGTGTGAGTATTTCCATAACAGCATGATTACCATGTGGCTAGATGCTTATGTGATATAAACTACTTGAATGCCTGTGGGTGAAGGTTGGGTTGTTTGAGTTGGAACAACTCGTTGAAATCCGTGCTTTAGCCTACTTGCGAGTAGCAAATTTCAAACCATTTTTCAAACAAACGGATATGCAATGCTTCGTTCCAAATTAGGCGATCTAGTCTATATTTTTATGTTGTGCGCATCACATAGTAATTCTTGCTAATTAACTGGAATAAGAACACATAACGTTTTCAAAAACAGATATCACGATTAGTAGAGGCCGATCTTCGGTTCGGGTGAGAGGGGGTGCTCATAGCTGACCTTTCCTAATCGTACCCAAGCTCCTGAGCCGAGGCAACTTTGGTGATGACATACACGTGGCCTTTGGCACCGAGTCAGGGTTTCCTAAATTTCCCCATAAAAAATATTTAGGTGGCGACTCTGTATCTGGCAAAGCAGTCCATGCTTGACACTTCTTTTCTAAAAATCTGTTTTCTCCAAACGATTTGCCGGATTTGGACTCTTTGGTTCAGATTAAGAACCGTGACAATTTGAGAGTCCTGAACTATAGTGAACCCAAAACAAACAGAATGGGACTCATCCTCCCGGGGCGTTCGGGGACGTCTACAGTTTCAAGCGACTCTGCTGGGGATTTAGAGAGCTTGGCTCGAACTCGTGATATCCTGTTTTGATTTCATTTATGTTTCTCTTTGCATTGCATGTGCATAGGTGCGCCTAGGACACCATGTTCGCCATCTGCCATTCCTGAACGATTTGCCGGAGGCTTGACTTTGTCAAAGCATGCCATAAGGCTGACCGATTGTGGGCTCTGACAGTGTGGGAACACAAACCCCGATTTTACCGGGGCACCCTTTTCGACCATTCGACCTAGTGCATATCGAAATCCATAGTGACTATTCCAAACCAAGACAGGTTGCTTACCCGATGTTAGGTTGTTTGAAAACTGCTGCGTGCATAGTGAAACCCTAGTTCCTGACAAAAATAGGACAGGGAAACCCTACCCCTCCATAAGGGTATTTTGGCTCTCACTTGCTTGTTATGTACTTTTAGAGTGCG
The DNA here is from genome assembly GCF_004153795.1 of Camellia sinensis. Taxonomy (NCBI): domain Eukaryota; kingdom Viridiplantae; phylum Streptophyta; class Magnoliopsida; order Ericales; family Theaceae; genus Camellia; species Camellia sinensis. The sequence continues at coordinate 59,696 of NW_021025931.1, forward strand.
TCTCTACAGGGAATGCATGTATTAGTTTACAAGTTTGAGTATCAGGCCTGTGGGCATCGAGATCAGTATTTGGGAAATCAGTTGTACCTGAGGGTATCAGTTTACAGGCAGAATTTTGGGGCAGAATTCTGTAGGGGGGCACTGTCATTCAGCTTTGTTCATATGGGTTATGGTGAAATCAGGCTGAGATGCTCTCTGTTTTTCCCTTTTGCTAGGTAGTCCTAGAACCGTAGCTTCAGAAGGCTCCGATATCCCCCAAGGTTCATCGGACTTGTGCTGATAGACTTTGTCAGGTCAGAGATTTAGTTCAAGGGCAATCAGTGTTCCTTTGCCAGAAGCAGGGTAAAAAGGCCAGTCAGGCACAGATCATCAGTTCAACAGTCTTCGGATCAGCAGTCATTATCCATCTCACCTGTGTGCGGTTGGGTTGAGATATCTGCTTTTACCACAGAGACAGATATACCAATAGATCAGTTAGATTAGGGCAGTATGGCGGGAATGGAAAAGATGGTGCACCAACTTCAGGATAGTATGAAAGCCATGCAGCAAGACGCTGTCCGTCAAGCAGAATTCGCCAAGCAACAGGCTGTGGTCATAGCCCAACAGGCAGAGACAATTGCCAGATTGGAGCAGCAAACTGGAGTATCTACTTCGCACCAGGCTCCTCCCCCACCAAGAGTTCCCATACTCGGGGAGGCAACCCATGTCCAAGATGATACGGACATTCCAGTCGGGCCAGCTCCACCCCCGATCCTACCTCAACTATCCAAGGCACCCACTCCTATCAACCAATCAGATTCTCCCTTCGAGCCCAAGGTGGAGCCCGTGGCATTAAAAATGCACAAGCTTGAAAAGCTGTTCAAGAAATCTCAAGGTGTGAAGTCCATTCCGGACATTGGAGACGGATACACTGACGCAGCCGTGACGCTGCCAGATCGGTTTAAGATGCCACAAATTGATCGTTTTGACGGGTCTGGGGATCCCATGGTGCACCTACGACTATTTTCAGACGTCCTAAGGCCAATGGGCCTCACTAGACTGCAGAAGCTCAGCAGCATGCCATGCCACGGCCAAAACAGGCCAGCCAAAGCC
>NW_021025931.1:61122-78224 GCF_004153795.1 Camellia sinensis
CTCTTCCCTACCTTTTCAGATTTGCATGAGATGGGAGTATAGATCGAGGACGCTATGAAGCAGGGCCTCATTGACCAGGAGAAGGAGCAGCCTAGGAGGGTGTTTTCCCGCAATTCCAGTGCGACCACCAGCGGTGATGCAGCTGCAAAATCTTCTGAAATGGGCATGGTCACCACCACCACACCAAGAGTAGCCACCTCCTTTGTTGGTATATCCACTTCAAACCCCCGAACTTCAGACTATCTACCCCGAGGCAAGAGGGTTTTCACCCCACTCTATATGCCTTTGTCTAAAGCTCCAGGGGTCCTACTCAGGAAAGGACATCTGAAACTGTTAGAACAACGGCCTCTACCCGATCCTCTCCCTGCAAAGCATGACCCGACTAAGTACTGTGCTTTTCATCAACAAACCGGTCATGACACTGACAGTTGCATCCATCTTCGTCACGAGATACAAAATCTGATTGACAACGAAGTCATTCCCGGACCAGGTCCTGCAAAGTCTATCGACACTTGATCAGTGAAGTTGTGGGGGATAATGTGATGTGATCAGGGGATGAACCACCTGCGGGCGGCACTCAGTTTACTTCAGATACGGCGTATGGCACGCACTGTTTTGAGCATTTGTGAATGTTGGTTTTTGTACTTTCTAACTCGGGTATTGAGTCAGTTTTGCTATGTCGTTTAGAGTCTGTCCCGTTGTATAGAGTCAGTCTTTTCATATTGAGTCAGTCGGGTCTGTCTTGTTGTATCGAGTAGTCCTGTTTTGTTAGAGTCGGGTGATTTCAGGGGTGTTACCTCGGACATCACTTCATTGTTTTGTGTTTGTCTTTTTCCTTTCTTTTGAGTCTGTTTTTGCCGTAGAGCCGATTGCAATTGAGAAATTTGGATGAAACATCTGTGGCTGTCATGTTTTGTACTTATTGCCGCTTTGAGCCAGTTGTGCCAATAGATCTGAATGAAAAAGGAGTAATTCTCACACTCTTGTGTTTGCTTCTACCGTGTGCCAGTTGTGCCAGAAATTCTAAATGAGATGGCAGTATATGACTAGAAGCTATGTCTTTTCTGTGCCTCGAAATCATTACATTGACCTGAGTTTTTCAAAACTTTTTTGAACATTGTGATGGAAACGAAGAGGAAGGAATTCCTCGGGATTTGTAAAAATTTGATCAATTGAGAGAAAGAGAGGCATGCTAAGCCCTTAATGATCAAGATCATGCTTGTTAATGTGAGTACTGAGAAGGATCCTAACTTGATCCAGATTGGTTCTACATTGTCTTCCGCGCGAGCGATTTGTCGCTTTCTTAAAAGATTTCAAAAACTGTTTTGTGCAATCTTGCGAAGACCTGTGTGGAATCACTCTTGAAATTGTGCAGCTTAGGATTGCTCTCAGCCTCGAGACTCGACCCCTCATTTTCCAACCTTGGACTAGAACTCAGAATGTTTAAAGGTCAACTACAATGTGAGGCCTGTGTGGCCAGATTCGAAGCAGCCCGTGAATCGACGGCAAGAAAAGTCAGATCCAGAAGATCAAATGTCACCAAAAGAAGCTTGCAAAGCTGGATCAGAAGCACCCCTAGAACTAGGGGCAAAGAATTTCAAATGTGCTTGAAGAGTCGAAGATGGATCATTCCACAAATCCAAGAAGGTTGGCAAGAATGCCAAATCCCAGAGGGAGGAAGAAGAAAGCATTGCTGAAGAAAAACTGAGTTCTGATCCACAACACTAGGGGCAAATTCAGCCCCCCCTTTGGATAGACTCCTGCATCGTCAGCAAACAACAGCCATTTTCCTAGATTCAGATGACTTCAGGATCTCAAAACCATATGACATGGACAAAGCTACACTTTTACCCTTGAGAAGCTCGCTGGGCTGAAAACCTGAAAGGGTGACCCAGGCAAAAGTTAGAGCAAAGAAAAGAACAAGAAAAAAGAAAAAAGAGAAAAAATGCAAAGATAAAAAAAATGAAAATGAAAAAAAAAAGAAAGATAAAAAAATGAAAATGAAAAAAAAAAGAAAAGAAAAAAGATGAAAAACAAAGAGGAAACGAAATGAAAAGAAAAGAAGAACATAGCTCGCAAGGTTGAAAACCCGGAAGGGCGGCCTTGGCAAAAGTTAGAGCGCAAAAGGAGAGGTTAAATACACGAGTGTACCTTGACCCCGAACTACGTAAGGCTTGATTCCCATGTTTGGGATACGTAGGCAACTTCATTCTGAAGTCCAGCCACAAACACTTCCAAATCAAGTGTGTCCATGTATTGGTTTTGGTGGTCCTCGCCTTCTCTGTATTCGAGAGTTCGGTTGTGATCGTCACTATGAGAACTGGTTACAGTGCACTGTGGTGCCATTCAAACAAGGGGCAACTTCCCGTTGCCATATAATGCACTGCGGTGCCGTTCAAACAAGGGGCAACTTTCCGTTGCCATGCAGCTCTCTTCGAGCAAGGGGCAATTTTCCTCCAGATCCGAGGTTGTGCGTCTCAAGAGTAGGTTCCGTGCTTGTTGAGCATTGGTCGTTTGCAAAAGTAGTTTTTGAGAATTTTTACTGAGGTTGACTAATTCTCTCGAAAATTATTCCATTTTCCTAAAACTGGACCATTTCTTGGACCCAAAAAGTGAAAATTTTCAGTGCTCATAGCCTGACTTGCATGAATTTAAATCAGAAAGTTGAACAAGCATGTTAATCTAGCTTTCATGTTGGTCAAAATTGTTTTAAAACCAAAAACAAAAAATGGTCAAAATGATGAACTAGGGGCACAGTTAAGTCAGGTGTTCTGTCTTTTCCCCGTTGTCAACATACTTGCCCAAACGGGCACTATACTTGCCAGAAAGGGCACTCTACCTGTCGGAAAAGGGCACCACTGAAGCTGACCGCAAAAGGACAGAAAGCTCTCATATCCTCCACGCAATGAGGTATCAAGCCAAGTGCGAAGCACGAACTGGAATGGAGCATGGTATTCCACTCCCTCATCTGGACAGATCTGATCATGTCCAAACTCCCCAGCAGAGCATCGTCAACCGATGTCAGCTGCAGATTTGCTACACACCTAGTTATAGCACAGCCCCTCTGTGGGAGAAACTCACTGTTGTGAACAAGAAGAAGAATCTAGCGGAATGCTAGGGCAAGACCCTGTAACTTTCTATTTATCCATCAACCATCCAGGGGAGGGATAAAAAATGAGAGATTGAAGAATAAAGAGATGTGCGCTGAGAGAAAAAACGGGAAAAGGGTTTTAAGAGAAAAAATAGCCTGAGGGCCGAGTGATGTGAGAATCACTAATGAGGAAAGGGCGGGAAATAATACTCGGAGAAACTGGCTCCTCATGCACTGAGAGGTCTCTCATCTTTATAACACGTCTGTATATCGTGTCTTTTGTTTTGATTGTCTCGATTCTTGCTTTGAGTCGTTCTGAGTGTGTCTCGATGTGTTTAGGTTGCTTATCCTTTTGTTTTCCGTTATTGAGTCTTTTTCGCTGTATTTAGTTGTAGGCTCAATACCTGGTCGAGAACTCATTTCTCAATTTCAAAAAAAATGGTTTTGCGCTCCGAGTGCCATGCCATTCTTCACATTTGTGCAAAACAAGAATTTGTTCTTTCTTAAAACCGCAGGGTTTAACCCAGGTCATGCAAGAACAGTAAAACAAGGACCTATTTGAAGCTATATGGGTTCCAGACTACAAAGCAAAAGAAAAGAGGGAAAATCGAAGCATCTGAGTGTGTTTCACCTTTAGCAAATTCCGTGATTGTACTCCGGATATACCTCCTCAGGCCTTGTCAGTGCTCTGAAGAATGAGTGTGCCTCTACTCCAATCTTAAGCCTGCTTCAAGTCAGAATGGCAATTAAAACAGTAGCAGATGTTATCACTCGCCAATATAAACAGGGTGTACCCTTTTCAAGCGGAGTGTGTTACAAGCCTCTCCGAGAGGTAAATCGAAGGTCGCGTTTGGATTTGGTCTCGTTAAGGCTTGTATTTCCATATTCGGCATTTTGTTTCAAACACGTTTTTGAAGTTGCACATTCATCGCATCGTTATGTACACCATTTCTCGCATTGTTACGCATACCATTCGTTGCATTGTTATGCACATCTATCTAGCATTATTATGCTCATTACTTGCATTTTTATGCACATCTATCTTGCATTGTTGTGCACCTCTTTACTTGCATTGTTATGCACGCTCTCTTATTCGAAAACACTGGGATACGTCCTTATGTTTCTTCTCCTTGTTCTGAAACACCGGGATACATCCCTATGTTTCTCCTTCCTTTCGAAACACCGGGATACGTCCCTACGTTTCTCTTCCTTTCCGAAACATCGAGATATGTTCTTATGTTTCTTCTCCTTTTTCTGAAACACCGAGATAAGTCCCTACGTTTCTCTCGCTTTCCGAAACACCGGGATATGTTCCTATGTTTCTCCTTCCTTCCGAAGCACCGGGATACGTCCCTATGTTTCTCCATCCTTCCGAAACACCGGGATATGTCCTTATCTTTCTTCTCCTTTTTCTGAAACACCGGGATACATCCGTACGTTTCTCTCCCTTTCTGAAACACCGGGATACGTCCTTATGTTTCTTTTCTTTTTTCTGAAACACCGGGATACGTCACTACGTTTGTCTCACTTTTTGAAACACCGGGATACGTCCCTACGTTTCTCTCTCTTTCTGAAACACCGGGATACGTCCCTATGTTTCTCCTTCCTTCCGAAACACCGGGATACGTCCTTATGTATCTTCTCATTTTTCTGAAACACTAGGATACGTCCCTACGTTTCTCTCCCTTTCCGAAACACCGGGATACGTCCCTATGTTTCTCCTTCCTTCCGAAACACCGGGATACGTCCCTATGTTTCTCCTTCCTTCCGAAACACCGGGATACGTCCTTATGTTTCTTCTCCTTTTTCTGAAACACCGGGGTACGTCCCTACGTTTCTCTCCCTTTCCGAAACATCAGGATACGTCCTTACGTTTCTTTTCCTTTTTCTGAAACACCGGGATATGTTCCTACATTTCTCTCCCTTTTCGAAACACCGAGATACGTCCCTACGTTTCTCTCTCTTTCTGAAACACCGGGATACCTCCCTATGTTTCTCCTTCCTTCCGAAACACTGGGATACGTCCCTATGTTTCTCCTTCCTTCCGAAACACCAGGATACGTCCTTATGTTTCTTCTCCTTTTTCTGAAACACCGGGATACGTCCCTACGTTTCTTTGCCTTTTCGAAACACCGGGATACGTCCCTACATTTCCCTCTCTTTTTGAAACACTGGGATACGTCCCTACGTTTCTCTCTCTTTCTGAAACACCGGGATACGTCTCTATGTTTCTATAGTTTTCTGAAACACCGGGATATGTCCTAATGTTTCTCCTTCTTTGGTTACGAGCATTTGGAATATGTTCCAATGCTCCTATCTTTCCGAAATACCTGGATATGTCCCTATGTTTCTCCCTCTTTGGTTAAGAGCATTTGGAATACGTTCCAATGCTTATACCTTTCCGAAACACCGGGATACGTCCCTATGTTTCTTGTGTGATCATAAGCTATGTTCGGCTTTGTGCATTGTCTTCCATTTTATCCCTGCCTTCGGGCGCATATCTTGTTTGTATTGCATGTTTGTCTAAGTCTTCGGCCTTGTCAAAAATGGGTCGTCTCTGGGCCTTGACATTCACTCCCGTCCTTGTTATGACTTTTGAGTTCTATCAAAGAGGGGCAACTGTAGACACCCCATTTTTGACCGTCCTCAAGACTTGGACGTCACCGCTCAAACACTCAGTGATTACTCATGTTTGTGTTTCGTTTTGAGTTCCCGGAGGTCTCGGCTACGCACCTTGCCTCAGGATCTCTCAACTCGACTGTTCAGTGTTTGGTTTGCACCAAACACTTGTGTTTTTGCTTCTGAGGGTAGAAAGTAGCTTGTTAGCTACCCCTGACACCCGTCGGCCTTGGTTTGGGGCCACCGGCCATGTTTTGAGGCTACTGGCCATTGGTGAATTATACCATTGGCCGGTTGGCACTCAGTATGGCCGGCCGGCCATCTGTTTGGCCGGTGACCTCCTTTTCTGGCCGGTAGCACCTTTTTACCTTTTTCAGGCATGGTGCATGCCAGCTGTGCCAGCTGGAATACACCAAACCTGCCCCGGGGCATACATGTGGCTGTTTTGTCCTTTTTGCACCCTTTTGGTCAAACCTTCTTGAGGAAGCTTGACCTATGGTCAAAGCTACCTCAAGAAGCTTTCCAGCTGTCCTAGCTTCCTCAGGAAGCCTTGCCCCCTTTGCCCCCTTTGACCCCTTTTTGTTTAGCTTCTCTAAGAAGCTTCAAAGCTTTCCCTTGTCTATATAAGAGACCACCCTTCTCCTTTGATTTGGTTGAGCAAAAAAAAAAACAGAGGGATATACATATATACATCTGAGATATACCTTTTCTCTCTATATCTGCCTCTCTCTCATCATTTGTGTGTGTTTGAGGGCCTTAAGGTGTATTTTATCCTTAGTTTTGCACACAAACACACACTACTACACCATACTTCGAATTTGAGAGGCTTTGAGGGTTTGTTCTTGACGTTTTGGACTGGTTTTGATCAAAAGAAGAAGGCTGCACTTGCTGTTCATCAAGGATTCTTCAAGGGTAACTCTTTTACTTCAGATTTCCCAATCTTGCACTAGACTTTTGCCTATCTTGCTCATTGTTTTAGACTTTGTGTATAACTGAAAAAAGTCTTGTATTTGCATGCTTAAGATATCTCATTAAGGTTGTTTTGGCATTGAGGGTCGACCTCCCCCTCTTAGGCCTTGTTTGGCCCTTTTTTGTGCTTCCTTTGTTAAGCTTTGGTTGCTTTGGTGTATTGGCCTTCTCACCACTGAAATCTAGAGGATTTTCAGTAGTGAAGAAGAGGGTTTGAGGTCTTGCATAGGGGAGGGATACCCCTCTCCCTTGGTCTCTCATTTGTGCATGTTTTTGGCTCATAAGGGTAGCATATGTGCTTGGTTGTTTTTGACCCCATTTAAGAGGTTTTTGGATGTTGTAAGCATATGACTAATCTAAGCAATAAAGTACTTCGAATAATATCAACAAAGTGCTTCGAATGATATGAGGTCTGCCCTTTGTGTCTTAGGTCCACCATTGCATGATCATGTTGCATTGGTTTTATGTTTTGCATTGTATCATACTTGCATGCTTGCATATTATTGGCTAGTTGCATTTCATGTCTTAGCTTACATGTTTGATTGCATTGCATTGCATCTTACATGCCTAGCATTGTACATTTGCATAGTTTTAGCTTGCATCACATTTGCATGTTTTGCATCTTAGCCTCATGTTGCATCTTTGAGCCAAGTTTGTATACGTACATTGCATAAAAAGCAGAAGGAGATTAAACTGCATTTGTATTTCAATTCAAAGTTGACATACATGTTAGTTTGTAGCATCATCACATGCCATCTTAGATAGACCTAAGCCTAATTGTAGTTGCATCTCTGGTATGTGTTGCATTAGCTCATCATTAACAAGAGCTAGGATCATGCATTGATCTACTAACTATGAACCGCTTTGTTTTAGCTTCGGAGTACTAGGTAAGGCATTTATGCTTGGTATACGCATGCGTGTGCGAGTATTCTCCATAACAGCATGATTACCATGTGGCTAGATTAGACTTATAGATGATATAAACTACTTGAATGCCGTGGTGAAGGTTGGGTTGTTTTGAGTTGATGGACAATCGTTGAATCCGTGCTTTACCTACTTGCGAGTAGCAATTTCAACCATTTTTCCAAACCAAACGGATATGCAATGGCTTACGTTCCAAAATTAGGTCCGATCTAGTCTATATTTTTAATGTTGTGCGCATCACAGTAGTAAATTCTGCTAATTAACTGGAAATAAGAACATCATACGTTTCAAAAACAGATATCACGATTAGTTAGAGGCCGATCTTCGGTTCGGGTGAGAGGGGTGCTCATAGCTGACCTTTCCTAATCGTACCCAAGCTCCGAGCCGAGGCAACTTTGTGATGACATACACGTGGCCTTTGGCACCGAGTCAGGGTTTTCCTAAATTTTTCCCAAAAAAATATTTAGGTGGCGAACTCTGTATCTGCAAAGCGTCCATGCTTGACACTTCTTTTCTAAAAATCTGTTTTTCTCCAAAACGATTTGCGCCGGATTTGGCTCTTGGTTCAGATTAAGACGCTGACAATTTGAGAGTCCTGAACTATAGTGAAGCCCAAACAAACAGAACTGGGACTTCATCCTCCCGGGGCTTCGGGGACGTCTACAGTTTTCAGCGACTCTGCTGGGATTTAGAAAGAGCTTGGCTCGAACTCGTGATATCCTTGTTTTTGATTTCATTATGTTTCTCTTGCATTGCATTTGCATAGGTGCGCCTAGGACACCGTATTGTTCGCCTCATGCCATTCCTGAACGATTGCCGGAGGCTTGACTTTGTCAAGCATGCCATAAGGCTGACCGGATTGTGGGCTCTGACCAGTGTGGGAACACAAACCCCGATTTTACGGGGCACCCTTTCGACCATTCGCCTAGGCATATTGAAATCCATAGTGACTATTCCAAACCAGAGACAGTTGCTTACCCGCATTTAGGTTGTTTGAAAACTGCTGCGTGCATAGTGAAACCCTAGTTCCTGACAAAAATAGGACAGGGAAACCCTACCCCTACCATAAGGGTATTTTGGCTCTCACCTGCTTGTTATGTATTTTAGAGTGCGTCTCTACAGGGAATGCATGTATTAGTTTACAAGTTTGATATCAGGCCTGTGGGCAAATCGAGATCAGTATTTGGGAAATCAGTTGTACCTGAGGGCTATCAAGATTTCAGAGGCAGAATTTTGGGCATAGATTCTGTAGGGGGGCACTGTCATTCAGCTTTGTTCATATGGGTTATGGTGAAATCAGGCTGAGATGCTCTCTGTTTTTCCTTTTGCTAGGTAGTCCTAGAACCGTAGCTTCAGAAGGCTCCGATATCCCCCCAAGGTTCATCGGACTTGTGCTGATAGACTTTGTCAGGTCAGAGATATTAGTTTCAAGGGCAATCAGTGTTCCTTTGCCAAGAAGCAGGGTAAAAGGCCAGATCAGGCACAGATCATCAGTTCAACAGTCTTCCGGATCAGCAGTCATTATACCATCTCACCTGTGTGCGGTTGGGTTGAAGATATCTGCTTTTACCACAGAGACAGATATAGCCAATAGATCAGTTAGATTAGGGCAGTATGGCGGGAATGGAAAAGAATGGTGCCGCACTTCAGGAATAGTATGAAAGCCATGCAGCAAGCGCTGTCGTCCAAGCAGAATTCGCCAAGCGAACAGGCTGTGGTCATAGCCCAATAGGCAGAGACAATTAGCCAGGTTAGAGCAAACAAACTGGAGTATTAACTTCACACCAAAGCTCCTCCCCACCAAGAGTTTCCAACACTCGGGGAGACAGCTAATTCCCCAGGAAGATACGGACATTCCGACAGGGCAGCTCCGCCACCGAGTTCTACCCAGCTATCTAAAACACTCACCAACCTACCAGACCTCCCCTTTGATTCGAGACGGACCCCAGCATTGAAAGTGAGCAAGCTCTGGAAATTGTTTAAGAAATCTCAGGGGGCCCACTCTCATTCCTGACATTAAAGATGGTATATAGACTCGGCTGTGACGCTGCGGCAGATTCAAGATGCCACATATTGACCGTTTGATGGTCCGGGATCCATGGTCACTTCGCTGTTTTCAGGACATTTTCTAAGGCCGATGGGCCTCACCAGATGTACAGAAGCTATCATTGTCTTGGCCTGGACCCTGTCAGGGAATAGCCGCAATCTGGTATGCAAAATTGGAGAACTCAGTGAAACAGGAATTGGAAAGAGATACTAAGGCCTTCAGTGATCAATACTCTACAATGCACAGATTGAGGTCACAACTCCTATGATTCTTGAAGTCACCGCCAAGAGCGAAGGAAGAGCTTCTCAGAATTCGTGGCCTGCTGGATGGGCCAAGGCCTCATGATGAACCATTAGGCCAAACATAAGGATCAAATATGGACTGGTTGTGCGCAACCTCCAGCCCAAATAATGCAGAAAATGATTGTGCTCCCCTTCCCTACCTTTTCAGATTTGGCATGAGATGGGAGTATAGTCCGAGGACGCTATGAAGCAGGGCCTCAATTGACCAGGAGAAGGAGCCAGCCTAGGAGGGGTGTTTTCCCGCAATTGCCAGTGCGACCCACCAGCGGTGATGCAGCTGGCAAATCTTCTGAGATGGGCATGGTCAACACCAAGAGTCAGCCCCCCTTTGTTGGTATATCCACTTCTTCAACCCCGAACTTCAGACTATCTACACCGAGGCAGAGGGTTTTTTCACCCACTCTATCATGCCTTGTGTCTAAAGCTCTAGGGGTCCTACTCAGGAAAGGCATCTGAAACTGTTAGAACAACGGCCTCTCCCGATCCTCTCCACTACAAAAGCATGACTCGACTAAGTACTGTGCTTTTCATCAAACAAACCCGGTCATGACACTGACAGTTGCATCCATCTTCGTCACGAGTACCAAAATCTGATTGACAACGAAGTCATTCCCGGAGACCAGGTCCTGCAAAGTCTATCGACACTTGATCAGTGAAGTTGTGGGGATAATGTGATGTGATCAGGGGATGAACAACCTGCGGGCGCCACTCAGTTTACTTCAGATACGGCGTTATGGCACGCTTTTTGAGCATTTGTGAATGTTGGTTTTTGTACTTTCTAACTCGGGTATTGAGTCAGTTTTTGCCTAGTCGTTATAGAGTCTGTCCCGTTGTATAGAGTCAGTCTTTTCATATTGAGTCAGTCGGGTCTGTCTTGTTGTATCGAGTAGTCTTGTTTTGTGTAGAGTCGGGTGATTTCAGGGGTGTTACCTCGGACATACCTTCATTGTTTTGTGTTTGTCTTTTTCCTTTCTTTTGAGTCTGTTTTTGCCGTAGAGCCGATTGCAATTGAGAAATTTGGATGAAACATCTGTGGCTGTCATGTTTTGTACTTATTGCCGCTTTGAGCCAGTTGGTGCCAATAGATCTGAATGAAAAGGAGTAATTCTCACACTCTTGTGTTTGCTTCTACCGTGTGCCAGTTGTGCCAGAAATTCTAAATGAGATGGCAGTATATGACTAGAAGCTATGTCTTTTCTGTGCCCTCGAAATCATTACATTGACCTGAGTTTTTCAAAACTTTTAAGAACATTGGTGATGGAAACGAAGAGGAAGGAATTCCTCGGGATTTGTAAAAATTTGATCAATTGAGAGAAAGAGAGGCATGCTAAGCCCTTAATGATGCAAGATCATGCTTGTTAATGTGAGTACTGAGAAGGATCCTAACTTGATCCAGATTGGTTCTACATTTGTCTTCCGCGCGAGCGATTTGTCGCTTTCTTAAAAGATTTCAAAAACTGTTTTGTGCAATCTTGCGAGACCTGTGTGGAATCACTCTTGAAATTGTGCAGCTTAGGATTGCTCTCAGCCTCGAGACTCGACCCCTCATTTTCCAAACCTTGGACTAGAACTCAGAATGTTTAAAGGTCAATCCCAATGTGAGGCCTGTGTGGCCAGATTCGAAGCAGCCCGTGAATCGACGGCAAGAAAAGTCAGATCCAGAAGATCAAATGTCACCAAAGAAAAGCTTGCAAAGCTGGATCAGAAGCACGCCCTAGAACTAGGGGCAAAGAATTTCAATGTGCTTGAAAGAGTCGAAGATGGAATATTCCACAAATCCAAGAAGGTTGGCAAGAATTGCCAAATCCCAGAGGAGGAAGAAGAAAGCATTGCTGAAGAAAACTGAGTTCTGATCCACACACTAGGGGCAAATCAGCCCCCCCTTTGGATAGACTCCTGCATCGTCAGCAAACAACAGCCATTTTTCCTAGATTCAGATGACTTCAGGATCTCAAAACCATATGACATGGGACAAAGCTAACCTTTTACCCTTGAGAAGCTCGCTGGGCTGAAAACCTGAAAGGGTGACCCAGGCAAAAGTTAGAGCAAAGAAAAGAACAAGAAAAAAAGAAAAAGAGAAAAATGCAAGATAAAAAATGAAAATGAAAAAAAAGAAAGATAAAAAAATGAAAAAGAAAAAAAAAGAAAAGAAAAAGATGAAAAACAAGAGGAAACGAAATGAAAAGAAAGAAGAACATAGCTCGCAAGGTTGAAAACCCGGAAGGGCGGCCTTGGCAAAAGTTAGAGCGCAAAAGGAGAGGTTAAATACACGAGTGTACCTTGACCCCGAACTACGTAAGGCTTGATTCCCATGTTTGGGATACGTAGGCAACTTCATTCTGAAGTCCAGCCACAAACACTTCCAAATCAAGTGTGTCCATGTATTGGTTTTGGTGGTCCTGCTCTCTGTATTCGAGAGTTTCGGTTGTGATCGTCACTATGAGAACTGGTTACAGTGCACTGTGGTGCCATTCAAACAAGGGGCAACTTCCCGTTGCCATATAATGCACTGCGGTGCCGTTCAAACAAGGGGCAACTTTCCGTTGCCATGCAGCTCTCTTCGAGCAAGGGGCAATTTTCCTCAGATCCGAGGTTGTGCGTCTCAAGAGTAGGTTCCGTGCTTGTTGAGCATTGGTCGTTTGCAAAAGTAGTTTTTGAGAATTTTTACTGAGGTTGACTAATTCTCTCGAAAATTATTCCATTTTCCTAAAACTGGACCATTTCTTGGACCCAAAAGTGAAAATTTTCAGTGCTCATAGCCTGACTTGCATGAATTTAAATCAGAAAGTTGAACAAGCATGTTAATTAGCTTTTATGTTGGTCAAAATTGTTTTAAAACCAAAAACAAAAAATGGTCAAATGATGAACTAGGGGCACAGTTAAGTCAGGTGTTCTGTCTTTTCCCCGTTGTCAACATACCTTGCCCAAACGGGCACTATACTTGCCAGAAAGGGCACTCTACCTGTCGGAAAAGGGCACCACTGAAGCTGACCGCAAAAGGACAGAAAGCTCTCATATCCTCCACGCAATGAGGTATCAAGCCAAGTGCGAAGCACGAACTGGAATGGAGCATGGTATTCCACTCCCTCATCTGGACAGATCTGATCATGTCCAAACTCCCCAGCAGAGCATCGTCAACCGATGTCAGCTGCAGATTTGCTAACACACTAGTTATATGCACAGCCCCTCTGTGGGAGAAAACTCACTGTTGTGAACAAGAAGAAGAATCTAGCGGAATGCTAGGGCAAGACCCTGTAACTTTCTATTTATCCATCAACCATCCAGGGGAGGGATAAAAAATGAGAGATTGAAGAATAAAGAGATGTGCGCTGAGAGAAAAAACGGGAAAAGGGTTTTAAGAGAAAAAATAGCCTGAGGGCCGAGTGATGTGAGAATCACTAATGAGGAAAGGGCGGGAAATAATACTCGGAGAAACTGGCTCCTCATGCACTGAGAGGTCTCTCATCTTTATAACACGTCTGTATATCGGTGTCTTTTGTTTTGATTGTCTCGATTCTTGCTTTGAGTCGTTCTGAGTGTGTCTCGATGTGTTTAGGTTGCTTATCCTTTTGTTTTCCGTTATTGAGTCTTTTTCGCTGTATTTAGTTGTAGGCTCAATACCTGGTCGAGAACTCATTTCTCAATTTCAAAAAAAATGGTTTTGCGCTCCGAGTGCCATGCCATTTCTTCACATTTGTGCAAAACAAGAATTTGTTCTTTCTTAAAACCGCAGGTTTAACCCAGGTCATGCAAGAACAGTAAACAAGGACCTATTTGAAGCTATATGGGTTCCAGACTACAAAGCAAAAGAAAAGAGGGAAAATCGAAGCATCTGAGTGTGTTTCACCTTTAGCAAATTCCGTGATTGTACTCCGGATATACCTCCTCAGGCCTTGTCAGTGCTCTGAAGAATGAGTGTGCCTCTACTCCAATCTTAAGCCTGCTTCAAGTCAGAATGGCAATTAAAACAGTAGCAGATGTTATCACTCGCCAATATAAACAGGGTGTACCCTTTTCAAGCGGAGTGTGTTACAAGCCTCTCCGAGAGGTAAATCGAAGGTCGCGTTTGGATTTGGTCTCGTTAAGGCTTGTTATTTCATATTCGGCATTTTGTTTAAAACACGTTTTTGAAGTTGCACATTCATCGCATCGTTATGTACACCATTTCTCGCATTGTTACGCATACCATTCGTTGCATTGTTATGCCACATCTATCTAGCATTATTATGCTCATTACTTGCATTTTTATGCACATCTATCTTGCATTGTTGTGCACCTCTTTACTTGCATTGTTATGCACGCTCTCTTATTCGAAAACACTGGATACGTCCTTATGTTTTCTTCTCCTTGTTCTGAAACACCGGGATACATCCCTATGTTTCTCCTTCCTTTCGAAACACCGGGATACGTCCCTACGTTTCTCTTCCTTTCCGAAACATCGAGATATGTTCTTATGTTTCTTCTCCTTTTTCTGAAACACCGAGATAAGTCCCTACGTTTCTCTCGCTTTCCGAAACACCGGGATATGTTCCTATGTTTCTCCTTCCTTCCGAAGCACCGGGATACGTCCCTATGTTTCTCCATCCTTCCGAAACACCGGGAATATGTCCTTATCTTTCTTCTCCTTTTTCTGAAACACCGGGATACATCCGTACGTTTCTCTCCCTTTCTGAAACACCGGGATACGTCCTTATGTTTCTTTTCTTTTTCTGAAAACACCGGGATACGTCACTATTTGTCTCACTTTTTGAAACACCGGGATACGTCCCTACGTTTCTCTCTCTTCTGAAACACCGGGATACGTCCCTATGTTTTCTTCCTTCCGAAACACCGGGATACGTCCTTATGTATCTTCTCATTTTTCTGAAACACTAGGATACGTCCTACGTTTCTCTCCCTTTCCGAAACACCGGGATACGTCCCTATGTTTCTCCTTCCTTCCGAAACACCGGGATACGTCCCTATGTTTCTCCTTCCTTCCGAAACACCGGGAATACGTCCTTATGTTTCTTCTCCTTTTTTGAAACACCGGGGTACGTCCTACGTTTCTCTCCCTTTCCGAAACAATCAGATACGTCCTTACGTTTCTTTTCCTTTTTCTGAAACACCGGGATATGTTCCTACATTTCTCTCCCTTTTCGAAACACCGAGATACGTCCCTACGTTTCTCTCTCTTTCTGAAACACCGGGATACCTCCCTATGTTTCTCCTTCCTTCCGAAACACTGGGATACGTCCCTATGTTTCTCCTTCCTTCCGAAACACCAGGATACGTCCTTATGTTTCTTCTCCTTTTTCTGAAACACCGGGATACGTCCCTACGTTTCTTTGCCTTTTCGAAACACCGGGATACGTCCCTACATTTCCCTCTCTTTTTGAAACTGGGGGATACGTCCCTACGTTTTCTCTCTTTCTGAAACACCGGGATACGTCTCTATGTTTCTATAGTTTTCCTGAAACACCGGGATATGTCCTAATGTTTCTCCTTCTTTGGTTACGAGCATTTGGAATATGTTCCAATGCTCCTATCTTTCCGAAATACCTGGATATGTCCCTATGTTTCTCCCTCTTTGGTTAAGAGCATTTGGAATACGTTCCAATGCTTATACCTTTCCGAAACACCGGGATACGTCCCTATGTTTCTTGTGTGATCATAAGCTATGTTCGGCTTTGTGCATTGTCTTCCATTTTATCCCTGCCTTCGGGCGCATATCTTGTTTGTATTGCATGTTTGTCTAAGTCTTCGGCCTTGTCAAAAATGGGTCGTCTCTGGGCCTTGACATTCACTCCCGTCCTTGTTATGACTTTTGAGTTCTATCAAAGAGGGGCAACTGTAGACACCCCATTTTTGACCGTCCTCAAGACTTGGACGTCACCGCTCAAAACACTCAGTGATTACTCATGTTTGTGTTTCGTTTTGAGTTCCCGGAGGTCTCGGCTACGCACCTTGCTCAGGATCTCTCAACTCGACTGTTCAGTGTTTGGTTTGCACCAAACACTTGTGTTTTTGCTTCTGAGGGTAAGAAGTAGCTTGTTAGCTACCCCTGACACCCGTCGGCCTTGGTTTGGGGCCACCGGCCATGTTTTGAGGCTACGGGCCATTGGTGAATTATACCATTGGCCGGTTGGCACTCAGTATGGCCGGCCGGCCATCTGTTTGGCCGGTGACCTCCTTTTCTGGCCGGTAGCACCTTTTACCTTTTTCAGGCATGGTGCATGCCAGCTGTGCCAGCTGGAATACACCAAACCTGCCCCGGGGCATACATGTGGCTGTTTTGTCCTTTTTTGCACCCTTTTGGTCAAACCTTCTTGAGGAAGCTTGACCTATGGTCAAAGCTACCTCAAGAAGCTTTCCAGCTGTCCTAGCTTCCTCAGGAAGCCTTTGCCCCCTTTGCCCCTTTGACCCCTTTTTGTTTAGCTTCTCTAAGAAGCTTCAAAGCTTTCCCTTGTCTATATAAGAGACCACCCTTCTCCTTTGATTTGGTTGAGCAAAAAAAAAAACAGAGGGATATACATATATACATCTGAGATATACCTTTTCTCTCTATATCTGCCTCTCTCTCATCATTTGTGTGTGTTTGAGGGCCTTAAGGTGTATTTTATCCTTAGTTTTCACACAAACACACACTACTACACCATACTTCGAATTTGAGAGGCTTTGAGGGTTTGTTCTTGACGTTTTGGACTGGTTTTGATCAAAAGAAAAAGGCTGCACTTGCTGTTCATCAAGGGTTCTTCAAGGGTAACTCTTTTACTTTAGATTCCCCAATCTTGCACTAGACTTTTTCCTATCTTGTTCATTGTTTTAGACTTTGTGTATAATTGAAAAACCTCTTGTATTTGCATGCTTAAGATACTTCATTAAGGTTGTTTTGGTGTTGGGGGTCGATCTCCCCTCTTAGGCCTTGTTTGGCCCTTTTGGTGCTCTCTTTGCTAAGTTTTGGTTACCCTTGAGTATTAGCCTTCTCACCACTGAAATCCAGTGGATTTTCAGTGGTAAAGAAGAGGTTTTGAGGTCTTGCATAGGGGAGGGACACCCCTCTCCTTTATCTCTCTTTTGCCTCATTTTTGGCTCATAAGGGTAGCATGTATGCTTGGTTGTATTTTGCCCCATTTCAGAAGTTTTTGGATGTTTATTTGGTCACTTATTG
>NW_021025931.1:78249-111004 GCF_004153795.1 Camellia sinensis
TTGCCTCTGTTTTTTGTCGGATTTGTGGTCCCTTACATGCATAGTATACTTGCCTTGCATTCCTCCATTTTGCCTGAGAGAAAGCCATGCATTTAGGCCATGATTCTTGCATGCTCTAGCTTAACTCCATGAATGTCTTAGCATTATTTGCCATGCTCAAGGACTGTTTGGGGGCTGTTTTAGTCATATTTGCCATGTTTAGGGTAGCCTCTTTGCATTTTGGCTGTGAGCCATGAGCATGTGGTCTCTAGCATGCTTAGCCTAGCTTATTCTCATGATTTTGGAATCATTAGGGATAATGCTTCAGTCTATAAATCATCTTGTATGCATACACTCATCATCTCTTTCATGCTTTAGGGTAGTTGTTTTTGTTGTGCCTTGAAATGAGCATTGTACATGCCTATGTGTTTTAGGCTTTGAGTTGCCATAACAGTGGGTTTTGGGACTTATTTTGGTACATTAAAACTCCGTGTTTTAGTTGCATGATGCATGTCATGAGTGTTTGGTAGTTGTAGTAGAATGCTCCTTGTCTTGGCCTATTAGTATGCATTGTTGCGTGAACATTTATCCATCCTTTTTGGCATTTTGGTTGCTGTTTGGAGGAGGTTGAGGTCTGCCCTTTGTGTCTTAGGTCCACCATTGCATGATCATGTTGCATTGGTTTTATGTTTTGCATTGTATCATACTTGCATGCTTGCATATTATGGCTAGTTGCATTTCATGTCTTAGCTTACATGTTTGATTGCATTGCATTGCATCTTACATGCCTAGCATTGTACATTTGCATGTTTTAGCTTGAATCACATTTGGCATGTTTTGCATCTTAGCCTCATGTTGCATCTGAGCCAAGTTTGTATACGTACATTGCATTGTTTGGTTTGGGGTGTCAAACCAACTTGAGGGGTGAGGAGTGTTCGTACTCCAAGTGACGAAAAAACATCTCAACCCTCAGTAGCCAATGCCCTTGACTTCAATATGATAGGGTGTTGGCACTCATCTCTTTTGTTGTATTCATTACATTGAATTGCAAACTTGGCCTCTTAGGCCATCATGCGTCGAAATGCGCAATTGATGGCCCGAGGGTCGAGGGTCATGCTCCCTTGAGTTCTTGCATGATAGGGAGTGTGTCCATTGTCACATTGCTCAAAAAAAATTCCATGCCATACACTGCTTGCCCTCTGCTGCTGTCAAACTGCAGGTTCTGCAGGAAATTTTGCGCCGGCTACCAGGAGTGCCGACCGACAAAGAATTTGTGGCCGATAAGCTTGATCAATGGCCGGTGACCATCCCCTTTGGCCGATGATGTCTCACTCGGTCGGTGAAGCTCCCCAGTGTCCATATAGCATCCTTGGGGCTTGTAAGATTTTCAGAGGAGCAGGGCATGCAACCAGAGGCAACATGCTATGGCAACGAATTTCCGGGCGAGAGGAGTCAAGGCATGCATCATCCGCGCACCTGAAGCGGGCTGCAGCCACCTTTCTTCTGCATTTAATTTGCTTTAATTAATTAGAAATTTTTGTAATAATTATTTAGCTTGAGAGTTAATTAATTAGGTGGTTGTAATATTTATTCGGACCTTCGGCGCAGGGCAATTGTATAATAAGCGTTCGTGAGTGTGTGTTTGTCCTCCCAACTTTCTTCCTTTTATTTACTAGCTTTCGATGGTTAGCCTAGGCATGTTTCAATTAGCATACAGTATGATAGCATGCGTGCATCCATACATTTGTCTTACATGCACCGGCTCGACGCATCATACTAACTGCATTTTTATTTCAATTCCAAAGTTGAATACATGTTAGTGTAGCATCATCACATGCCATCTTAGAATAGTCGAGCCTATTGTAGTTGCATCCTGTATGTGTTGCATTAGCCATCTTAACATGAGCTAGGATCATGCATTGATTACTAACTAGCTTTTGTTTTGGCTCAGGTTACTAGGTAAGCATTTATGCTTTAGCATACCGCATGCGTGTGAGTGTTGCACATAATAGCATGATTATCATGTGGCTAGATGCTTATGTGATATAAACTGCTTGAATGCCTGTGGGTGAAGGTTGGTTGGTTGAGTTGGAACAACTCGTTGAAATCCGTGCTTTAGCCTACTTGCGAGTAGCAAATTTCAACTATTTTTCAAAAAACGGATATGCAATGCTTCGTTCCAAATTAGGCGATCTAGTCTATATTTTTATATTGTGCGCATCACGTAGTAATTCTAGCTAATTAACTAGAATAAGAACACATAACGTTTTCAAAAATGGATATCATGGTTAGTAGAGCCGATCTTCGGATCGGGCGAGAGGGGGTGCTCATAGCTGACCTTCCCTAATCTACCCAAGTTCCCGAGCCGAGGCAACTTTGTTGGATGACGGACACGTGGCCTTTGGCACCGAGTCAGGGTTTCCTAAATATCCCCATAAAAAATAATTTAGGTGGCGACTCTGTATCTGGCAAAGCAGTCCATGTTTGGCACTTCTTTTCTAAACATCTGTTTTCTCAAAACGATTTGCCGGATTTGGACTCTTTGGTTCAGATTAAGGACCGTGACAAATTGAGAGTCCTGAACTGTAGTGAACCCAAACGAACAAAATGGGACTCGTCCTCCCGGGCGTTCAAGGACGTCTACAGCTGTTGTTCCAATGGTTTCAGATATCCCTTCCGGAGTAAGGCTCTAGAGCCTTGAGAAAGCATATAAAGTGGGGGTAAAAACCCTCTTGACTCGAGGTGGATATTTGGTTTTTGTGAGCTACTGGTGAATGGGTTAGCTGTTTTTGATGCGGTGGTGGTACCATGCCCACTCAGAAGATCTTGCAGCTGCATCACCACTGGTGGTCACATTCGAACAGCGGGAAAACGCCCCTCCTCGGTTGCTCTTTCTCCTGGTCAATGAGGCCCTGCTTCATAGCATCCTCAATTTGTACTCCCATCTCATGCAAATCTGAAAAGGTAGGGAGGGGAGTGCGATCATTTTCTGCATAAGCTTAGGTTGGAATTTGTGCACAATCATCCGGATTTGATCCTTGTTAGTGGGCCTATGGCGTCATCATGAGGCCTTGGCCCTCTAGCGGGCTACGAAATCAGAAAAACTCTCCTTAGGCTCTTGCCTTGTTGTCTCAAGATCACGAGTTATATCTTCGATTTGCGTGTATAGGAGTACTGTGCAACGAAGGCCTCGGTCATCTCATCCTAGTTCCATTTGACAGTCGTCTTCTAATTTTGCATACCAGATAGCGGCCACACCGGACAGGCGTCCGGCCCGAATAATGAAAAACTTCTGCGGTCTGTGAGCCATCAGCCGTAGTATATTGAGAACAACCGGAGATGCACCATGGATCCCCAGATCCGTCAAAAGCGCTCGATTTGTGGCATTTTGAACTTATCTGGCAGCGTCACAGCCACGTCGGTATACCCATCCTCAATGTCTGGGATGGTATTTACCCCCTGGGATTTCTTGAACAACTTTTCGAGCTTGCTCAACTTCAATGCTGCAGGGTCCACTCCGAACTCAAGAGAGAGTCCAGTTGATTGATAAAGCGTAGGTGCCTTGGATAGTTGTATGGTACGAATCGGGGGTGGAGCCAGCCCTGTCGGAATTGTCCATCTCTCCTGACATTTGTGCTCCCCGGGGTGGTCGGAACTCCTGGTGGGAGAGGAGCTTTGTGTGAAGCAAAATGCTCCAGTGCTGCTGTAGCCGGGTAATTAGCTACTAGGCCTATTGGCTATGGACACCGGCCTTGCTGTTTATGGCAAAATTTGCGATGCTCTGTGGGCTTTGACCAAACACGTGTCCGTCCCTCCCGCGCAATAGGCATTCCATCTCTCCTGGAGACAACTCCACCATGATCTTTCCATCAGAAACCTATTGACCCCTTGAACATATTGCCCTGATTTATCTGATCTATCGGTATATTCTGTCTCTGTGGTAAAAACAGATATCTCACCCAACTGCACCCACAGGTGAGATGGTTAATGACTGCTGATCCGGAGGACTGTTTGAACTGATGATCTGTGCCTGAACTGGCCTTTTTACCCTGCCGTCTGGGCAAAGGAACACTGATTTCCTTGAACGAATCTCTACCTGACAAAAGTCTATCAGCACAAGTCCAATGAACGCGGGGGATATTTGGAGCCTTCTGAAGCTACGGTTCCAAGATCTTAGCCAAAGAGAAAATATGCAGCATCTCAGCCTGATTTCCACCAAAACAGATATGTGCAGCCGAATAACTGTGCTCTCTTACTGAATTCTGTCAAGATTCTGCCTGTAAACTGATACCCTCAGCGTCAAACTTGATTCTCACCATACTATGCCCTCAGGCCTTGATACCGGACTTGCAAACTGATATACCACCAACCCTGAGAGACACACTCTGATAGCACAGAGCAGGGCAAATGAGAAAGCCAAAACACCCCTATGCTTAGGTAGGGTTTCCCTGTCCTTTTTGTCAGAGCCAGGGTTTCACTACGCACGTAGTTGGTTTGAAACAACCTATGCATCGGGTAGCAAAACTGTCCAAGTTTGGAATGGTCAAACTATGGATTCGAATATGCGCTAGGTTGAATGTCAAGAGGGTGCCCAGTAAAAACCGGGTTTATGTGTTCCCGTCGTGGCAGAGCCCCAACCGGTCAGCCTTATGGCATGCTTCTCAAAGCGAGCCTCTGGCAAAACCGTTCAGGAATAGCATATACGGCAAACACGTTGTCCTAGGCGTACCAATGCAAAGCCAATGCAAAGAAACACATAAGTGTAATCAAAACAAGATATCATGAGTTCGAGTCAAGTTCTCTAACTCTCTAGCAGAGTCGCCAGAATGTAGACGTCCCCGAATGCCCCGAGAGGCAATCCGTTCTGTTCATATGGCTCACTTACAGTTCAAGCTCAAATGTCACTGGTCCCATATGTAATCTCGTATTGAGTGCAACGCAAGACCCGATGAAATCATCAAAGAGTCCAAATTTCGACAAATCGTTTTTAAATAAGAATTTTTGAAGAAGGTGCCCAAAATGGATGCTTTGCCAGATACAGAGTCGCCACTAAATAATCTTATTATTGGGAATTTAGCGGAAACCCTGACTCGTTGCTCCAAGGCCACGTGTTGTCATCACAAACGTTGCCCTCGGCTCAGGAACTTTGGGTTACGATTGGGGAAGGTCACTCCACGTGAGCAACCCCGCTCGACCGACAAAGATCGGCTCTACTAACCATTGACATCGAGTTTTGAAAACATTATGTTCTCTTATTCCCGCATTATTCACCTAGATTTACTCGTGATGCGCACCAACATTACAAGTACAGACTGATCGCCTGAATTGGAACAAACACATCTCAGGTTTGTTTATTTTGAAAAATGTGATGGTGCTTACCCGCAAGTAGGCTAAGACATGGATTTGTCACCCCCGGTGGCTAGGAAAATGTGATGGTTTGCCACTCTCAAAGTGGCTTGTAAAAACTCACAGTCAATGCATTATCCAATTTAGATAATCCAACCTTCACCCACAGGCATTCAGGTAGGTATATCAGCATAAGCACATAGCCTTGCATGGTAAGCATGCTATTCTATGCAGTCACTCACACTGTAGCCAAGGATGCTAAAGCATAAACACTTACCGAGTACTCCAAGCCCAAACAGAAACTATGTAGAAAGCCAAGCATGATCCTAACTATGCTGGAAATGCCTATGCCACACATGCAGGAATACAACTACAATAGGCTGGCTATTCTAAAAGATGGCAGTGAAATGCTACAAAACTAACAAGTATTTCAACTCGGAATTGAAAACAATGTTGTTAGTTATGATGCGCCGAGCCCGGTGCATGCAATACAAACTGAATGAATGCAAACATGCGAACATATAGATGCTAATTAAAGCATGCCCTAATCTAAACCGTTCAAAGCTGATAAATAAAAAGGGAGAAGACGTGGTGTTAGGAAGGACATATATCGCACACACACACACTCTTATTACAATTTGTGCCCTCCCTCGGAGGTCCGATAAATAATACAGTCTGAATAAACAATTAACCTACTCTTAGCCTAATAAATATTACAAAAACCCTAATTAATTAACAAAATTAACTAGGAAAGCACAATAACCTAGTATGCAAAATCCATGGATCGCCTCAGCTCTGTTCCGAATGATGAAAGATGCATGCATGTTTGCGTCGGCCTCGAAAAATTCCTCGCGATGGCCCCGATTTCCTCTTGTCTGCAATTAATCCCGAATGGGTTGCAAAGCTCTAGAAGGCTACTGATTTCTGGTTTGCTGGCACAGAGCAACCCAAAGGGCAGGGCCCAAAGTATTTTCACATTATGTATGCACACCTCATCCTCGTGCCACAATCACGCATCTCGATGCAGATGGCCGAGGAGTCGATTCCACGACTCGATGTTGAAATGAAGTGCACCATGGAAACACAACAAGACCTAAACTCCATCATGCGGTAATCCCGGAAAGTGTCAGCAACCAGATTGAGACACTTTCGTCACTTTGAGTACAAAACGTCCCTCGTTTGCCCGTGTTGGGCAACTCTATATCCCAAACACAATGCAATGAGATGGCATACACAATGCGACTAACATGCAACCTAGCATACGCAATGCAATGGAACTAAATGGCATACACCAATACACGATGGACTATACACCAATGATGAGTGGACTCAGCCACACTCAAATCAAATGGCCATACGATGAAAATGAGACAACCGAAAGATACATTGCAGACTGATGCACGAATGCCCAAAGGACCGATCCTAAGGCCATCAAAATGCCACTCTACTAAATGCAAGATGAAGGTATGGCATACAAACACAGATACACAGCTCTGAAATGGCATAAAAGATGATGCCGAAACATGGCGAATATGTCACACCAATGCATGCGTGAGATGGCCCCGGTTTACCGAAACTAGTTGGAAGTGGGTTACACTAGAGGTAAAAAGGCAATGCACCAATGGAAAAAACCAACCCCAAAACAGACCCTAGGCAGGTCTGAAAACGGTTGGGGAAATGGCCTAAAACATTGCATGCTTGGAAGCAAAGAATGGAGCTCATTCAATGGTCAGTAAAAATGAGGCATACAAGCCCGGCTCTCAAAACGCATTTAAAGAGTACAAAACAGGAAACTCATGGGCATTCACATTAGCTCTGAAAATGATGTATAATGCCCCAAAACAGAAAACATCTCAAATATGCATGTAGTGGACTCAAAACTCAAAAGACCTAAGCATGGGACATTGAACTACAAGCATGCAAAACAAGCATCATTCGACCATGAGGACCCAAAAACAGAGCTAAGACAGTACAAAATATGCACAAATAGATTGTTTAAGAAGATGGCCAAAAAGTGCTAAATCAAGGGTCAACAAAGCATGCAAAAGAAAGCTAGTGAACCATGAGTTGTACTACAACTATGTACGAAGCATTATGAGAGCTTCACAAAACCAGCCAAAAACAGAAGTAGCCATGCCCAAAATTATGCCTAAAAACCACTGAATCATTCAATGCATCAAGAATGATAGCTCCTTTGGAAGGCCATTGCCAAGGGGTTATCTACAACATGTATGATGGACCACCACAAAATGGAAAAAAACCACCTCTGGAAGAGGTTTAAGGGTCTAAAACCCACCAAAAAGGTTCCTAAAATAATGGCTTGAAATATGCAAGTAGGAGTCCCTTTGAAGGCCACAAAGCTAGTAAACAAATCAAGGTGAGAGGGTCACCCCTCTCTGATTTGTAGGGCTCAAAAACACATGTTAGCACTGAAAATCCTCTGGATTTTAGTGCGCTAAAAGGCCAAACCAAGTCCAGCACAAATGCTCTAATGCATAGCCCAAACATGAGGAAATGAAGCATGCAAAACGGGAAGATGGACCCAAACAGAAAAAATGTCTTAAACAAAACTTTTTATAAGATCAAAACAAACTTTTTTCGAGTTTATGACAAAACCCAAAAATGGCTTGCAAATAAGGCTAAAGAATTGAAAGCAAAATTAAAGCCTACAAAGAGGGAAATGGTGACTACCTTTGTAGCACATGGCAATGCAGCAGCTCGAAGGACAGAAAGTGAGCCCTCAACCTCTAAAAATAGCTCCAAGGTACTTAGGATAGTAGTGAGGGTTGTGCTTGGAGGTGTTATGCCAAATGGCCAAGAACCATTTGAGCTATGGAGCCTTGGATGTAGAGGTATAGAGGAGAGTATATGTATGCCTCAGCCAAAAAGTTCAACCCTTGGCAAAATGGAGCAGGGAAGCCTCTCCGTACTAGAAGAAGAGGTCCAAGTTTCTTGGAGAAATCCTCAAGCAAATGGACCAAGCTCTAAACAATGCTAAACCCAAAGGCGTCAGCTTCTGAGAAGCCTAGACCAAAGGTCAAGCTTCGCTAGAAGTTGGGCGGCCTTGGGGAAAAAAACCAAAAAAGGTTTTTCCCCGCAAGGGGGGCTTTTGGCTCTTTTAGAGCTAAGCAAAAAGGGCCAAAGCTTCCTTAAGCACACAAACAAAAGGGTTTAAATCTCAGAGGATGGGGCAAATGCCTCCCAGCTAGCACAACTGTATGGCAACTCAGAAAGGCCAAAAAGGAGATGGCTGGCCGACCAGGTTCAAGTGGTTGGCCGACCACTTCCCTGGATCGGACCGACTAGGGTCAAAAGCTGCCAACAGAAAAGGCGGGTTAGCCATGCCAAAAAGGTGGGCCTCCCAAGTGAAAGTGCAAGCATAAGTGGTTGGATGGGAGACCAGAAAATTGGCTCACAAAGTGGAGGGAAGACAAAGGTCAGAAAGGGTCAAGCATCCAAAGGTGGTCGGCCATACCAAAGTAAGTTGGCCTCCAGATGAATGCAACACAATGCGTGGTATGGGAGACCCAGAAATTATGGCCCAAAAGTGTAGGAGACCAGCTTTGTAACAACGAAAATCGGGCGGGCAAAGAGAAAAAGCGGTCTCGAAAGAAGAAAAGGTTGTCTCCCACCCATACTACCACCTTTCTAACAATGAAAAAGGTCCATGCCAAAAATGAACCCTAACCGATGCAAAAACGAGGTTCGGGGCCAAAACTCGAAGCCGGGGGCCCCGAAAAGCTGACTGTTAAGCGCCGGGAAGTGGCGTGCGACCCCGAAGGTGGTCTCTTGGGCCATAGTGTTCCCTCTAGGGAGAGGAAACAAGTGTGTGCAAAAAATCGGAGCAAGACGGAGGTAGTAAAGCGCGTTCCCGAACCAAGGCGCGCGGCGGACGGCTCTGAAAATCGGAAAACTGTCTCCAAACAGGAAAGTGGTCCTACGACCACGAAACGTTAGCCTATGGGCACTGAGAGATTGTCTACAGACCTCTCTGTCCCTTCGGAAGAGAATACTCAGCATCGATAGGAAAACGAATAGTCACCAAGAACGGAGGCCAAAGGGCCCAGACAACAAAGAGCCCCGAGTCACAGAGCAAGGCTTCTCATCCAAGACTTCCGTCACACCTCAGTTGGTTTGGGGTGTCAAACCAAACATGAGAATTGAGATGCGTTCGTACTCAAAGTGACGTAACGCGCCTCGATCCTCGATCGCCGACGCCCTTGATCCCTACATGATAGAGCGTGAAGCTTTCATTTGATTGTTGCTGCATTTACATCAAAGTTGCTAACTTGGCCTCTTAGGCCATCATGCATCAAAATGCATAATTGATGGCCCGGGGGTCGAGGGTCATGCTCCCTTGAGTCCCTTGCATGATAGGGAGTGTGTCCATGGTCACATTTGCTCAAAAAAATTCCATGCCATACACTGCTTGCCCTCTGCTGCTGTCAACTGCAGGTTCTGCAGGAAATTTTGGCCGGTCGGCTACCAGGAGTGCCGACCGACAAGTAATTTGTGGCCGATAAGCTTGATCAATGGCCGGTGACCATCCCCTTTGGCCGATGATGTCCTCACTCGGTCGGTGAAGCTCCCCAGTGTCCATATAAGCATCCTTGGGGCTTGTAAGAATTTTCAGAGGAGCAGGGCAGTGCAACCAGAGGCAACAATGCTATGGCAACGAATTTCCGGGCGAGAGGAGTCAAGCATGCATCATCCGCGCACCTTGAAGCGGGGCTGCAGCCACCTTTCTTCTGCATTTAATTTGTTAATTAATTAGAAATTTTTGTAATTAATTATTTAGCTTGAGAGTTAATTAATTAGGTGGTTTGTAATATTTATTCGGACCTTCCGAGCGAGGGCAATTGTATAATAAGCGTTCGTGAGTGTGTGTTTGTCTCCCAACTTTCTTCCCTTTTATTTACTAGCTTTCGATGGTTAGCCTAGGGCATGTTTCAATTAGCATACAGTATGATAGCATGCGTGCATCCATACATTTGTCTTACATGCACCGGGCTCGACGCATCATACTAACTGCATTTTTATTTCAATTCCAAAGTTGAATACATGTTAGTTGTAGCATCATCACATGCCATCTTAGAATAGTCGAGCCTATTGTAGTTGCATCCTGTATGTGTTGCATTAGCCATCTTAACATGAGCTAGGATCATGCATTGATTACTAACTAGCTTTTGTTTTGGCTCAGAGTACTAGGTAAGCATTTATGCTTTAGCATACCGCATGCGTGTGAGTGTTGCCATAATAGCATGATTATCATGTGGCTAGATGCTTATGTGATATAAACTGCTTGAATGCCTGTGGGTGAAGGTTGGGTTGTTTGAGTTGGAACAACTCGTTGAAATCCGTGCTTTAGCCTACTTGCGAGTAGCAAATTTCAAACTATTTTTCAAACAAACGGATATGCAATGCTTCGTTCCAAATTAGGCGATCTAGTCTATATTTTTATATTGTGCGCATCACGTAGTAATTCTAGCTAATTAACTAGAATAAGAACACATAACGTTTTCAAAAATGGATATCATGGTTAGTAGAGGCCGATCTTCGGATCGGGCGAGAGGGGGTGCTCATAGCTGACCTTCCCTAATCGTACCCAAGTTCCCGAGCCGAGGCAACTTTGGTGATGACGGACACGTGGCCTTTGGCACCGAGTCAGGGTTTCCTAAATTCCCCCATAAAAAATATTTAGGTGGCGACTCTGTATCTGGCAAAGCAGTCCATGTTTGGCACTTCTTTTCTAAACATCTGTTTTCTCAAAACGATTTGCCGGATTTGGACTCTTTGGTTCAGATTAAGGACCGTGACAATTTGAGAGTCCTGAACTGTAGTGAACCCAAAACGAACAAAATGGGACTCGTCCTCCCGGGGCGTTCAAGGACGTCTACAGCTGTTGTTCCAATGGTTTCAGATATCCCTTCCGGAGTAAGGCCTCTAGAGCCTTTGAGAAAGGCATATAAAGTGGGGGTAAAAACCCTCTTGACTCGAGGTGGATATTTGGTTTTTTGTGAGCTACTGGTGAATGGGTTAGCTGTTTTTGATGCGGTGGTGGTAACCATGCCCACTTCAGAAGATCTTGCAGCTGCATCACCACTGGTGGTCACATTCGAACAGCGGGAAAACGCCCTCCTCGGTTGCTCTTTCTCCTGGTCAATGAGGCCCTGCTTCATAGCATCCTCAATTTGTACTCCCATCTCATGCAAATCTGAAAAGGTAGGGAAGGGGAGTGCGATCATTTTCTGCATAAGCTTAGGTTGGAATTTGTGCACAATCATCCGGATTTGATCCTTGTTAGTGGGCCTATGGGTCATCATTGAGGCCTTGGCCCTCTAGCGGGCTACGAAATCAGAAAAACTCTCCTTAGGCTCTTGCCTTGTTGTCTCAAGATCACGAGTTATAATCTCGATTTGCGTGTTATAGGAGTACTGTGCAACGAAGGCCTCGGTCATCTCATCCCAGTTCCATTTGACATCGTCTTCTAATTTTGCATACCAGATAGCGGACACACCCGACAGGGTCCGGCCGAATAATGAAAACTTCTGCGGTCTAGTGAGGCCCATCAGCCGTAGTATATTTGAGAACAACCGGAGATGCACCATGGGATCCCCAGATCCGTCAAAGCGGTCGATTTGTGGCATTTTGAACTTATCTGGCAGCGTCACAGCCACGTCGGTATACCCATCCTCAATGTCTGGGATGGATTTTACCTCCTGGGATTTCTTGAACAACTTTTCGAGCTTGCTCAACTTCAATGCTGTAGGGTCCACTCCGAACTCAAAGGGAGAGTCCAGTTGATTGATAAGCGTAGGTGCCTTGGATAGTTGAGGTAGAATCGGTGGTGGAGCCAGCCCTGTCGGAATGTCCGTTTCTCCCTTGACATTTGGTGCCTCCCCGGGTGTCGGAACTCCTGGTGGGAGAGGAGCTTTGTGTGAAGCAAATGCTCCAGTTTGCTGCTGTAGCCGGGTAATTAGCTCTGCCTATTGGGCTATGACAACGGCCTGCTGTTTGGCAAATTCTGCTTGATGAACAGCGTCCTCCTGCATGGCTTTCATGCTCTCCTGGAGCTGACTCACCATGTCTTCCATCGCCAACATATTGCCCCTTGACATACTGCCCTGATTTATCTGATCTATCGGTATATCTGTCTCTGTGGTAAAAACAGATATCTCAACCCAACTGCACACAGGTGAGATGGATAATGACTGCTGATCCGAAGACTGTTGAACTGATGATCTGTGCCTGACTGGCCTTTTTACCCTGCCTCTGGCAAAGGAACACTGATTTCCCTTGAACCGAATCTCTAACCTGACAAAGTCTATCAGCACAAGTCCAATGAACCTCGGGGGATATTGGAGCCTTCTGAAGCTACGGTTCCAAGACTACTTAGCCAAAGAGAAAATATGCAGCATCTCAGCCTGATTTCACCAAAACAGATATGTGCAGCCGAATAACTGTGCTCTCTACTGAATTCTGTCCAAGATTCTGCCTGTAAACTGATACCCTCAGGTCAAACTGATTCTCCACATACTAATGCCCTCAGGCCTGATACCCGGACTTGCAAACTGATATACACAACCCTGTAGAGACACACTCTGATAGCACATAGCAGGCAAATGAGAGCCAAAACACCCCTATGTTAGGGTAGGGTTTCCCTGTCCTATTTTGTCAGGAGCCAGGGTTTCACTACGCACGTAGTGGTTTGAAACAACCTATGATCGGGTAAGCAAACTGTCCAAGTTTGGAATGGTCACTATGGATTTCGAATATGCGCTAGGTTGAATGGTCAAAGAGGGTGCCCCAGTAAAACCGGGTTTTGTGTTCCCGTCGTGGCAGAGCCCGCAACCGGTCAGCCTTATGGCATGCTTCTCAAAGCGAGCCTCTGGCAAACCGTTCAGGAATAGCATACGGCAAACACGTTGTCCTAGGCGTACCAATGCAAATGCAATGCAAAGAAACACATAAGTGTAATCAAAACAAGATATCATGAGTTCGAGTCAAGTTCTCTAACTCTCTAGCAGAGTCGCCAGAAACTGTAGACGTCCCCGAATGCCCCGAGAGGCAAATCCCGTTCTGTTCATATGGGCTCACTACAGTTCAGGACTCAAATGTCAGGGTCCCATATCTAATCTCGTAGAGTGCAATGCAAGACCGATGAATCATCAAAGAGTCCAAATTCGACAAATCGTTTTTAAAAATAGATTTTTTGAAAGAAGTGCCAAACATGGATTGCTTTGCCAGATACAGAGTCGCCACCTAAATATTTTATTTTGGGAAATTTAGGAAACCCTGACTCGTTGCCTAAGGCCACGTGTCTGTCATCACCAAAGTTGCCTTGGCTCGGGAACTTGGGTACGATTGGGGAAGGTCACTTCGTGAGCAACCTCGCTCGACCGATCAAAGATCGGCCTCTACTAACCATGACATCAAGTTTTGAAAACATTATGTGCTCTTATTCCGATTATTCGCCTAGATTTACTACGTGATGCGCACAACATACAAGTACAGACTGGATCGCCTGAATTGGAACAACACATCTCATGTTTGTTCATTTTGAAAATGGTTTGATGGTGCTACCCGCAAGTAGGCTAAGACATGGATTTGTCACCCTCGGGTGGGCTTAGAAAACGTGATGGTTTGCCACTCTCAAGTGGGCTTAAAACTCACAGTCAATGCATTATTCCAATTTAGATAATCCAACCTTCACCCACAGGCATTCAGGTAGGTATATCACATAAGCACATAGCCTCATGGTAAGCATGCTATCATGGCAGTCACTCACACGTATGCAAGGATGCTAAAGCATAAACACTTACCGAGTACTCCAAGCCCAAACAGAAACTATGTTAGAAAGCCATGCATGATCCTAACTATGCTAAAATGCCTAATGCAACACATGCAGGAATACAACTACAATAGGCTTGGCTATTCTAAAGATGGCATGTGAAATGCTACAACTAACAAGTATTCAACTCGGAATTGAAATACAATGTTGTTAGTATGATGCGCCGAGCCCGGTGCATGCAATACAAATGAATGAATGCAAACATGCGAACATATAGATGCTAATTAAAGCATGCCCTAATCTAACCGTCATAAGCTGATAAATAAAAGGGAGAAAGACGTGGGGTTAGAAGACATATATCGCACACACACACACACTTATTACAATTGTGCCCTCCCTCGGAGGGTCCGAATAAATAATACAGTCTGAATAAACAATTAACTACTCTAGCTAATTAAATATTACAAAACCCTAATTAATTAACAAATTAACTAGGAAAACACAATAAACCAGTATGCAAATCCATGGATCGCCTCAGCTCCGTTCCGAATGATGAAAGATGCATGCATGCTTGCGTCGCCTCGTCGGAAAATTCCTCGCGATGCCCCGATTTGCCTCTGTTTGCAATTAATCCCGGAATGATGTGCGAAGCTCTAGAAGGCTACTGATTTCTGGTTTGCTGCAACAGAGAGCAAGAAAGGGGCATGGCAAAGTATTTTCACATATGTATGCACACCTCAATCCTCGTGCCACCAATCACGCATCTCGATGCATGATGGCCGAGGAGTCGAATTGCACGACTCGATGTGAAATGAATGCACATGAAAACACAACAAGACCTAAACTCCATCATGGGTAATCCGGAGTGTCGGCAACCGGGAATTAAGACACCTTTCGTCACTTTGAGTACAAAACGTCCCTCGTTTCCCGTGTTTGGGCTAACTCCTACCCCAAACACAATGCAATGAGATGGCATACACAATGCGACTAACATGCAACCTAGCATACGCAATGCAATGGACTAAAATGGCATACACAATGCATGATGGACTTACACCAATATGAGTGGACCTCCGCACGCAGCGAATCAGTGGCCATACGATGAAAATTAGAGTTTGAATCCCATAGTGATTAAACTTTGCAGGGCACACCAATGGCCGGTAGGCCAAAGGGTATCTCGATGCATGATGGCCGAGGAGTCGAATTGCACGACTTAATATGAAATGAATGCACATATAAGCAAGTAAAGCCAACGACTCTATCATGGACAGTCAAGAGTGCCGGCGATCGAGAATCGAGGCACGTTTCGTCACTTGGAGTACGAAACGCCCCTCGTTTCCTGTGTTTGGACTAACTCTTACTCCAAACACAATGCAATATGCATGACATGCACAAATGCAACTAGCATGCAATCCTAATGCAATGCGGCCTAACCATGCAAACATGCAGGGATGAGATGCAAACATGCTACTAGCATATACAATGCTATGAACCATGTGGCATACACAATGCGACTAACAACCTAGCATACGCAATGCAAGAAAATGAGATGGCATACACAATGCCTAAAACAACATGGCAACACAATGCGACTAACATGCAACCTAGCATACGCAATGCAATGGACTAAAATGGCATACACAATACACGATGGACTTACACCAATATGAGTGGACCTCAGCCACACTCAAATCAATGGCCATACGATGAAAATGAGACAACCGAAATACATGCAGACGTGCACGAATGCCAAAGACCGATCCTAAGGCATCAAATGCCACTCTACTAAAGTATGGCAAGGGATGAAGTATGGCATACAAACACAGATGACACAGCTCTGAAATGGCATAAAAGATGATGCCGAAACATGCGAATATGTCACACAATGCATGCTAGATGGCCCGGGTACCGAAACTAGTGAAGTGGGTTACACTAGAGGTACAAAAGCAATGCACCAATGGAAAAACCAACCCCAAACAGACCCTAGGCAGGTCTGAAACGGTGGGGAAATGGCCTAAAATGATGGCTTGGAATGCAAAGAAATGGAGCTCATTCAATGGTCAGTAAATGAGGCATACAAGCCCGACTCTCAAACGCATTTAAAGAGTACAAAACATGGGAACATGGCATTCACATTAGCTCTGAAATATGATGTATAATGGCCCCAAAACAAGAAAACATCTCAATATATGCATGTAGTGGACCTCAAAACTCAAAGCTAAGCATGGACATTGAACTACAAGCATGCAAAACAAGCATCATTCGACCATGAGACCCAAAAACAGAGCTAAGACAGTACAAAATATGCACAAAATTAGTTTAAGAGATGGCCAAAAAGTGCTAAAATCAAGGGTCAACAAAGCATGCAAAGAAAGCTAGTGAACCATGAGTTGTACTACAACTATACGAAGCATATGAGAGCTCACAAAACCAGCCAAAAACAGAAGTATGCCATGCCAAAATATGCCTAAAAACCCACTGAAACTCAGTCAATGCATGCAAGAATGATAGGCTCCTTTGGAAGGCCATGCAAGGGGTTATTCTACACATGTATGATGGACACACAAAATGGAAAAACCACCTCTGGAAAGAGGTTATAAGGGTCCTAAAACCCACCAAAAAGGTCCTAAAATATGGCTTTGAAATATGCAAGTAGGAGTCCCTTTGGAAGGCCAACAAAGCTAGTAAACAAATCAAGGGGTGAGAGGGTCACCCCTCTCTGATTTTAGGGCTCAAAAACACATGTTAGCCACTGAAAATCCTCTGGATTTTAGTGGCTAAAAGGCCAAACCAAGTCCAGCACAAATGCTCTAATGCATAGCCCTAAACATGAGGAAATGAAGCATGCAAAGGGGAAGATGACCCCAAACAGAAAAAATGTCTTAAACAAACATTTTTATAAGATCAAAACAAAACTTTTTTCAGTTTATGACAAAACCCAAAAATGCTTGCAAATAAGGCTAAAGAATGAAGCAAAATAAAGCTACAAAGAGGGAAATGGTGACTTACCTTTGTAGCACAGCAATGCAGCAAGCTCAGGACCAAGAAAGTGAGCCCTCAACCTCTAAAAAATAGCTCCAAGGTACTTAGGATAGTAGTGGAGGTGTTGTGCTTGGAGGTGTAGTGCAAATGGCCAAGAACCATTGAGCTATGGAGCTTGGATGTAGAGATATAGAGGGAGAGTATATGTATGCCTCAGCCAAAAATGTTCAACCCTTGCAAATGGAGAGGAGAGCCTCTCCTATAGAAGAAGAGGTCCAAGGCTTCTTGGAGAAACCTCAAGCAAATGGACCAAGCTTCTAAAACAAGCTAAACCCAAAGGGTCAAGCTTCTTGAGGAAGCTAGACCAAAGGGGTCAAGCTTCCTCAAGAAGCTTGACAAAAGGTCAAGCTTCTCTTAGAAGCTAAGCAAAAAGGGCCAAAGCTTCCTTAAGAACACAAACAAAAGGGTTAAATCTCAGAGGATGGGGCAAATGCCTCCCAGCTAGCACAACTGTATGCAAC
Organism: Camellia sinensis; assembly: GCF_004153795.1. NCBI lineage: Eukaryota > Viridiplantae > Streptophyta > Magnoliopsida > Ericales > Theaceae > Camellia > Camellia sinensis. Next base: position 95,869 of record NW_021025931.1, read on the forward strand.
TCAGAAAGGCCAAAAAGGAGATGGCTGGCCGACCAGTTCAAGTGGTTGGCCGACCACTTCCCCTGGTCGGCCGACTAGGGGTCAAAAGGGCCAACAAGAAAAGGCGGTTAGCCATGCCAAAAAGGTGGCCTCCCAAGTGAATGCAACACAGTGGTGGTATGGGAGACCAGAAAATGTGGCTCAAAAGTGAGGGAGACCAAGGGGTCAAAAGGGTCAAGCATCAAAGGTGGTCGTCCATACCAAATAGGTGGCCTCCCAGATGAATGCAACACAATGGTGGTATGTGAGACCAGAAATTATGGCCCAAAAGTGTAGGAGACGAGCTTTGTAACAAGAAAATCGGGCGGCAAAGAGAAAAGTGGTCTCAAAGAAGAAAAGGTTGTCTCCCACCATACTACCACCTTTCTAACAATGAAACTAAGGTCCATGCCAAAAATGAACCCTAACCGATGCAAAACGAGGGTTCGGGGGCCAAAACTCGAAGCCGGGGGCCCCGAAAACTGACTGTTAAGCGCCGGAAGTGGCGTGCGACCCCGAAGGTGGTCTCTTGGGCCATAGTGTCCCTCTAGGGAGAGGAAACAAGGTGTGTGCCAAAAATCGGAGCAAACGGAGGTAGTTAAGCGGTCCCGAACCAAGGCGCGCGGTCGACGGCTCTGAAAATCGAAAACTGGTCTCCAAACAGGAAAAGTGGTCTACGACCACGAAACGTAGCCTATGGCCACTGAGAGATTGTCTACGAGACCTCTCTGTCCCTTCGGGAAGAGAAAAACAGAGAAAACAGGACCTAGTTCACAAACCGAGGCAAAGCACAAAAGAGCCCCGAAGTCCAGAGGCAAGGCTCTCAGCCAAGACTCCGCAACCTCAGAATGAGCACAATATGCAACATCACCGAGCGCTCATTTGGTGATGCCTGAGTCTTAAGGTCGGTCAAAAATGAGGTGTCTACACTAAGTAGTGTAACACCTCTCAATTTTGAAACTCCAAAATCAATGACAAACACTCATTTAGGCTTTGTTTGGGATGTGAGTTGGCTTTTTGGCTATCTCTGAGGCTAAAAAGTCTCATTTGGGATAGGTTTTTTTTAACATTTTTGACTTTTGTGAGAGAAAAAATGAAATGATTATGGTTTCAATGTGACATTTTGTCTTATTAGGTTAAAAAGTCTATTTTGTCTTTTTGTAACTATTTTAGCCAAAAAGCCCAAAAACCTTCTATGCGGAACGAAGGCTTAATAATTTTTATATTTTAGCGAGATTCTCATGATATGGCATATAATACATTACTAGTCTTTTTTTGGCATTGGTTTTTTCAGTTGGTTTTTTTGTGTTGGGACTTTTTTAGCTTGACTTTTTTAGTCTCGCTTTGTTTGACCTTTTTTGACTTTTGTGAGAGAAAAAGTGTAATGATTATGGTTTGGATTGACATTTTGTGTTATTGGTTTATGTAGCTAATTTTGTCTTTTTGTGCTTTTTTAGCCAAAAATCTTTAGCCAAATGAAACTTTAGAGTTGGTTGTGGGTTCAAAATTGAAGGTCTAAAACATTTTCTCACCATTTATGAATTTTTTAAATAAGTATATTTTTTGACTTTTTATGAAAAAATGTACAGAATAGTAAAAAGGTGATGTGACCTAAATTAGTACACTTATTTAAGGGATGCCAAACAAGCTCATATTTTTTTTTTTACTTGAATATTTAGAATTTTTTTTTAAAAATAGAGATGAAAATAAACACATATATAATATTTTCAAAATTTTCAAAATATTTTTGTCTTAAGAAATAGAAATTTATATAAAATTGGTGAGCTTTTTTTTTATTATTAAACTTTATTTTAGATTTTAAAAAATAAATAAATTTTAAAAATTTGTATTTGTGAAGTTCGTTATTTGTGTGTTTTGTTTAGAGACACCTCAATCACTAGGCTATTAAAGTTCAAATTTTTAAGTTAATTGTTAAATGAATAGGAAATGTTATGATACATAGGGAAAAATTTTTGACTGCTAGAAGGGTACTATGTGGCATGTCACATGATATTTTCAATCAATCACAAACACCATGGCCCCTTACGTTGTCTCCCCATCACCCAACACATAAATGTAGCCTTTACTCTTTCAACCAATAAGAGAAGAGGAAAGTACCACATGACAATTAGAAGTCATAATGTTTGTAAATTTATTTATCGTGTATGTCATAATTTAATCTTATGAGAAATTTTATACCTTCTGTGGTGCTTTTATTTCTCTCATATTATGATAGTTGTTGGACTTTGTGGTTTTATTTCTTCCCATTATGGAGGTTGTCGGGGGTGAGCTTAGTTTATTAGTTGGTTAGGCTTTGCGACTTTTTAACTATTGTGGATTAACAGTCTATTTCAGGACATAAATATTTATTATATTTTTTAATTACTTTCCTATTGATTGATAATTTTTTTTAAACAAATTAATAAATTTTAAACTATAAACCAATCGATGGCCAATTTTGTCAGCTAACCTATTCAACCCAAGCTCATCTTATCAAATTCCACAAATTAGTTTAGAATCAATTTGATTTGAATTGAATTTTTTTTTATTACATCAATATTATAGAAATAATGCTATATGCACTAATTAGTGTATCAATTGATGATTTAGCATAATTTAAGATATTTTTGGTATTTGTAATTTGTATAATGGTGGTACATGCATATACTAACTAGTGTACCAACACTAGTTATGAATCCTTGGGGAGTGATGATGAAGTAGATGGTGAAGAGTATTAGGTTTTTATTCCTGACAATCCCGTTTGACAAAACTTCTTTCAGTTGTAATTTTGTTCGATCTTTTTATTTTAGTAAGGTTATGAGTTTTAGATGCGAATCCAACCCAAATTGTGCCTATGCAGAGAAGTTTGTGATCTTATCCTATCATATTTGCCACTTCGCTGACTATATCGGAGATCGAGCTGCCTGGCCAGCTCGCTAGGGTCTAGGGGCAGTGCCCCTTGGCGGGTTCGAGGTAGCGCCCCCGAAGCTGGAAGCAAAATTGCAATCGAAATTGCTTGTCCGCTCGAGCGGCCATTTGTGCGCTCGAGCGAAGAATCTTTTGTTCCAGAAGTTTGAACTGTCTGCAAAAGTACTGGAAGTTGTGTTTTTGCACTCGAGCGGAACTTCCTGCGCTCATTCTTGCGCACAAGCGGAGATCGCGGATCAGTTTTCTATAAATATGTGGTTTTAGCCGTTTTTAGGATTACGGCTTCCGGATCTTCTTCTTGGATATTAGGGTTTATATCTGGAGCTTCTTTGCTAGTTTCTTTGATGTCTGTTTGAGTTTAAATATGTTTTGAAAAGTATATATTAAAGGATTGTTTGTTTCGTTCAATATAAAAGAGAGTGTTGTTTTTCGGTGGATTCTGTGGAATTCGGGCCTGAAGCTTTGGTAGATTCCAGAGTGGCTCATCGTCGTGATTCGACATCGGCGTTGTGGATTCAACGTTGGACAAAACAATTCTGAGATGAAGATAGTGGTGGAAGAGCCATATAGGGGTCGGTTCGATTCGGGAGTGGGTTAGCTAGGTAATTGAGAGTACACTTGTGTAGTTCCTTTATGTCTTTTTATTGGATTGTTTTGTGGCTTTTGCATATGGTTTCTTATAACAATTGGAGGCGCTTCAATTGTGGTTTTTCCACATTAAATCGTTGTGTTGATTTGTATTTGATTGTTTGATTGGGATTGCTATTTACTCATTAAAATTGATACATAATCACAAATCAATATCTAGGGAATTTCCATATTTTTCAAAGAGTTTTAGCAAGCTTATGAAAAGTTGTATAAAGAATCTTTTAACTTATGTAAATAGAATGACAAACTCATTATCAAACTCAAATATAGTGAAAGTGAGAATATCAAACTAAAGGAGGAGATTTCCAAGGCTAGAAATGATGCCATCAAGATCTCTAATAATCGACAAGCTCTTTGTGCAAAACTCTTTACTTGTGAGATCGAGAGGAATGAACTACAGCAAATCTATGCAACATATGTAGAAAAGATTGAAACTATTGAGTTATCTCAAGTTGCTTAGGAAGAGCTAGTCGTCACGAAAGAGAAAAAGCTCAAGTGTGTTATGGCTACCATTGGTCTTTGGAACAAAGGATCACAGACTTTGGATAATATCATTAGGTCTCAATAAATGTGTAATGACAAGAGTGGCATTGGCTTTTGTGGTGACAAAGAATAAAAATGGAGTGCATCTACATCTAATGATACAAGAACTCAAGGAAATAAAGTGCAAACGATTCAACATGAGAATGGATTTTTTAATCTTCCTAGAATTGGTAAGGTTAAAGAAAAGAAGGTACACGCTGTTTTTATTTGTCATCATTGTGGTATGTACGGTCATATTCGCCCTTATTGTAATGAGTTATGTGGGAGACTGTCTCATGGAGGTAGAAGAAATTCTAATACCTCGTGGGGTATGAGACATTTCATTGGTCGTAATGAGGTTAACGGTCAAATTAGACCTTATTGTTTTGAATTACTCAAGACCAAACATGAAACGAGTTTGCATTTGCTGAGACTTTGGAGTAGGAGGTTGGAAACCAAGTTGAGACCGGTTCTTATTGAAAAGGATGGGAACCACAACATCAAGATATCACCCAAGAGCTGCAATACTCACAACATTGTTCATGCTAAAGTGGGTTGGGTGAGAAAGCTTGGCTTAGGTTAATTTGTTTATTTGGTTTTTTTTTTTGGTCCTTCTTTTTGGGTCGTTTGTGTGTGTTTGTTTATTTCTTTCCATATATATGTAAAAAAAATAAAAATAATTTCCTAGTATAATTTTGCAAGTTTGAAATTTTTGAGAAAGTTCTTGGTGCATATTGAAATTGATGAGAATATCTATTACATGTTAATATGTGTGTGCTATCTATTGTCATTACGCATTTTGGATTGTGTATACTTTGATCAGTATGTCTCATTCTGTACACACTCTTGGATTAGCAAATGCCTGACTCTTCTACATAAGTGATCAAAGTTCTCTATAGTACTTCATGTGTTTTTCATGAAAATTTGACTAATGCTAGCATATCTTGGGTGATGTTGAGTCTCTTAACCCCCTACTATCTATTTGCATCTCCACTCCTTTCCCCACTGTGTTTGTTTCTCATGGCATGAGAAAAAGGCTACCTTAGAGTCACCAACTAGGCTTCACTATCTTTTCCATTCTTCTCTGGTTTGGTCTCCATACTCTTGAGCGTGAAAGCCACCGATGAGTGCACAATAAAATTGTATAGATTGTTTGAGAGAAAGCATTTGTATTTACTCAATAAGTACCCCTTGATCACTAAAGGTTTGACTTTTCTCAGTCATTCGCATATTCTCTAACCAGAGCTCCAACAATCAGATCACTACTAGGATTTGAATCTAGTGTTTGTCAAACTCTAAAAGCCATATGTACACACTTTTATCATGAGATCTATGCTTTTCACATGTTGCATCACATTCTTACATTAGGAATCTTCTAAAGGTTGTGCACATTATGTTTTCAAGTAATTGTGTTTCTTGGATATTTTGTGTGTTGTAAGGTACAAATTTGAAGTTCCGTACTTGCTCCACCATATTGCTTTTGTCTTTTTCTTTTGTTCATTATTTTTGGTGCTTGTGGTTTTTTTTAGTGAGGGGGAGTTTAGTTAATCATTGCAGGGGTTGTTTGAGCTTGGACTTACATTGATTGGTTTTGTAAGCCAGATCTTGTTAGTTGGTTTGCATGTTGCTATGCACTGCTTATTTATTACTTATTTCTCGCAGACCATTAGTTATTACATTATCCTGTCCTTCCTTGTGTAGTTTATGTTCTTGCTTTAGTTGACCAAGTTTCTTTTGACAATTCATGACAAAAAAATAGGAGAATTTTGAGGGTGAGTTTTGTTGAGTGTGTGTCGGGCATGTTCTTAAAATTTCTATCTATTCATGCTTGAAGATAATCTTGTCATATGTCTATTGGCTTTCATATACTCTTGGTGCACTAATAGTTGTTTTGCAGATCATGACATTGAGAAAGAAGTTTTTTTTTTTTGTTGGTTGTAATGGATTGGGGTGTTTAGGATTTTCTTTGTTAGGTGTGTTTTGTATTTCTATCTATTCATACTTCAAGATAATCTTATCATATATCTATTGGCTTTCATATACTCTTGGTGCACTGATAGCTATTTTGCAGATCATGACCTTGAGAAAAAAGTTTGTTTTTGTTGGCTGTAATAGGATTTTCTTTGTTAGCTGTATTTTATCACATAATTGCCAAATGAGGAGATTGTTAGGCTTTTGAAATTGACAATCCCATTTGACAAAACTCCTTTTAGTAGTAATTTTATTCACTCTTTTGTTTCAGTGAGCAAGTGAGTGTTTAGATATGAATCCAACCCGAATTGTGCCTATACGGAAGAGTTTGTGATCTTAAGCCTTTTATGTTTGCTACTTCATTGACTATGTACAAGGATCGAGCTGCTCGGTCAGCTTGTGGGGGATTGAAGGGGCAGTGCCCCCAAAGAAAAAAATGCAGTCAAATTGTTTGACTGTTCGAGCGGCCATGTGTACGCTCGAGCGGTGAATAGGAGCATCCAGTATCTTTGCCTATAAACTGAACTTCTAGGAAAGATGTTTCACCGCTTGAGTCGTGAAATGTGTGCTCGTGTGGTTGGCCTATATGTTTTGCACCGCCTTTACTAACACCGCTCAAGCGGTGAAGTGTGCGCCCAAGCGATCTTCGTGATCCTGTTGTCTATAAACTGCGTCGTTTACAGTTTTTAGGGTTTAAGCCATCCAAATTTTGGGAGAGCAGAGCTACCAAGATTTTCTATATTGGAGGGTAGTTTTTAGTGTTTCCTTGATGATTTGAGAGTGATCGGAGGATCTACAAGTTTCATATTGACATCATCAATGGGTTTGTCATTATTCTTTATTCACAAAGAGAGAGGTGTTCTTCGGTGGATTTTAAGAAACTTGGGCCTGAAGCTTTGATAGATTCTAGAGTAGCTCATCATTGCGGATTCGACATCAGTGTTGTCGAATCAACATTGGACAAGACAATTATGAGGTGAAGATGGTGGTGGAAGAGACATATCAGATTTGGTTCAATTCGGATGTGGATTCGCTAAGTAATTAAGAGTACTCTTGTATAATTCTTGTATTTGTCTTCTTAGTGAATTGTTTTGTAGCTTTTGGCTCGTGATTTTTTTATCAAAATTAGAGGCGCTCCAATTGTGGTTTTTTTTTTCCACATTAAATCGTTGTGTTGATTTCTTATTGATTGTTTGATTCGGCGTATTCACTGTTTAAAATTAAAATATAATCAGAAATCAATATCTCAGGGATTTTAGATTTTTCAATTATGATTAACAAAACATAACTAGAGTTAAACAAAAAAACTAAACTGATTGTTTTGATACAACAGCAACCTAGCACAGACTTGTTTGGGAAGTTGGGTGTCATGACCTGAACCCGCCCCTATAGATCAAGGTCATAACCGACCAGTAATCATGAGATTACCTACGGCCTCAAACCAAAACAAGCGTATAGCAACAGAGTGAAGGGGCCAAAACGGAAGCAAACTTAAATTTTTTTTCCAATGAGCTATGCTTACATGGCATGTCAAAACATTTCACATATACTTAATAATAACTCACACCATATGTCAGTAGTTAACATCTTGTATACCCAGGATCATTCAAACACATAGTCAACCATGCCAAAAGCCTATACACATAAATGGTCTATCATGACCAATAGAAGTAGCAAAAGAAATACAAAAGATCATAAACAAAGCCTCTTGTGTGAGGCACCTGGGCTGACTTCACAAAACTCGGGTTCCTTTCTTAAATTCCACTAAGGCTGGGGTTGAATATCCCTTTGCTCACCTACATACATGTAAATAAGAGTGAGGTAACGCCCAATGAATAATATCAAAATAAAGAGGTTAATGAATGAGATTCATTCATAAATGAATCATACTTATAATGTACACATTTGAACCACTGTTCTTATTCACACCTGATTTACAAATCTCAACAAAGCAAAACGACCTTGGGTCCAACACATCATATCCATATGCAAAACGACCTCAGGTCCAAGTCTTATATAAAACGATACGACCTCAGGTTCATCTATACGAAATGACCTTTGGTCCAGCCAACTCTTTATTCAAAATGACCTTTGGTCTAATTCAAACATATCAAACGGCCTCGGGCCCAATTTGAATATATCAAGCGCATCAAACGGCCTCGGGCCCATTCTCTTTATATTCATATCCATGCATATTTCATATTCGTGATCATGATCCCTTTTATTCAAACAACCTTTGGCCCATCACAGTATTCAAACATATCAAATGACATATTCAAACGGCCTTTGGCCCATCTTTGCATTCATTTCTAACGGCCTTTGGCCCAATAGTTCATATTCGACGGCCTTTGGCCCAATCATTCATGTCCAATGGCCTTTGGCCAAATCGTTCATGTCCGACGGCCTTTGGCCCAATCATCCATGTCCAACGGCCTTTGGCCCAATCGTTCATCTCCGATGGCCTTTGGCCTAATCATTCATGTCAAACGGCCTTTGGCCCAATCGTTCATATCCGACAGCCTTTGGCCCAATCATCCATGTCTAATGGCCTTTGGCCCAATCATTCATATCCGACGGCCTTTGGCCCAATCATTCATGTCCAACGGCCTTTGGCCCAATCATTCATGTCAAACGCCCTTCGGCCCAATTCAGATATATCAAACATATCAATGGTAAACGGCAAACAACAAACGGCCTTATACAAAATTAGGCATATAGAATACTCATCCATGTTTCAAATCAACAAATCCATGAAGCTTATACAGAAGTAGCATTCGAAAAGTAACATACTTGAAAATATCTTTACTAAGATATTACTCACAGTGTTCTATCGGTGGATTCGTCCTTATGCTCGACCCTACATAATACGTAACACATATTGGGTCACAAACGATTCAATCCATTCTTAATTCATACATTCCTCTTAGGCCTCTTTTTTATCTTCTTGATTCATTTACAAATGTACAATGTACGCCTAAGAGTGCTTAGAAATGAAAAAGAAAGGAAAACGATAGATGAAACCACTTTTCAAAATTCTGAAACAGGGCACCCCGCTCGAGTGTAGGTTTCCCCGCTCGAGTGGACCCCTTTGGTTTGCAAAAGTACTGGTTACCTCAAATTTACGCTCGAGCGTGACTTCGGACGCTCGAGCTAAAACACAAACTACGTGGCTTGGCGCTCGAGCGTAAATATCCCTACTCGAGCGGACATCGTGTCTGCAAAACTTCTGGGAACCAACATTTCACGCTCAAGTGGCCCTTCCCCCACTCGAGCGGACATGTGAAATTCTGGAATTTCCAGAACTGTTCTTGAAGTTCAAACTTGATATTCAAAGGATCAAAACTCATGTTCTTGACACAAAAGCATGGAAAACATTACATAACCTGAGAACAATAGCAATATGAGACCAATTCTTCAAAATCATGATTTTAATTCTCAAGTTTACCACCAAAACACATTGCTTCATGATTAAACCTCAATGTACATATAACCAAACTCCATAAGTTCATGGATCATTAATGCATGTGTATTATAGATCTCATTACCATTTCAAATGGCACAAATGATGCCTATTCTCACGAAACTCAACAAAACCATGCTTGCATGTATGCTTCAATGCTCAATTCTTCTTGTTCAACATGATTCGTGTTTGAATGTATAAATTCATGGCAAATATGCACATGCATGCACATACAAGCTCCAAATTCATCAATTTCAACTCAAATTTTGTTCTTGATCACCATGTAACTTGGATTCACAAAATTACAAACTTAAATTCATGAATCTATGCCCAAATACTCACCTAGGAGCTTCAATCTTCCAAATTCTAATTAATCCTTGAGTTAAACTACAAGATCTTCAAGCTTCTCAAGCAATTCTCTAACTTGAGCTCCCTCTCTCTCTCTAACCTGCACTCTCTCTCTAGAGAGTAATCTCAGCAAAAGTGAGCTCAAAACATAACATGAAGCTATATAGGCCTTTGTATAGGATGGCCTAATCAAATTTAATTAAGGCTAAGCAATGGTGCTTAATTAATCGTTTTGAATCAAATTATTTCAATCTGAATAAATTTTCAATTAAATTTCACCATAGGCTCTAAAAATTACGCCAATCACAATAGCGTAGTCAATTTCGGTTTCTGTGGCCGATAAGGCCTTCAATTTAAATTCTAAAGCAGATAATCAAACAGATTTTCCTACAGTGAACAAATAGAAATTCAAAACCACATATATTCATACAAATGGCACTCAAAATCATATCAAACACATAATCACAATCATAATCAAGATTAATTAGCATAACACGGACCAGGGTTATCACAGTCGTCCCCCCTTTAGGAAGTTTGGTCCTCTAAACTTATTTTACCTTTAGTCGAAATCAATTCAAAATACTTTTATTCAATAGTTCCAATCCCTTTGATAGTCATTTGCTTAGCCTCTAAATCAAGCTCTCTCTCTAGAGAGTAATCTCAGCAAAAGTGAGCTCAAAACATAACATGAAGCTATATAGGCCTTTATATAGGATGGCCTAATCAAATTTAATTAAGGCTAAGCAATGGTGCTTAATTAATCGTTTTGAATCTAATTATTTCAATCCGAATAAATTTTCAATTAAATTTCACCATAGGCTCTAAAAATTACGCCAATCACAATGGCGTAGTCAATTTCGGTTTCTGTGGCCGATAAGGCCTTCAATTTAAATTCTAAAGTAGATAATCAAACAGATTTTCCTACAGTGAACAGATAGAAATTCAAAACCACATATATTCATACAAATGGCACTCAAAATCATATCAAACACATAATCATAATCATAATCAAGATTAATTAGCATAACACGGACCAGGGTTATCACAGTCGTCCCCCCTTTAGGAAGTTTGGTCCTCTAAACTTATTTTACCTTTAGTCGAAATCAATTCGAAATACTTTTATTCAATAGTTCCAATCCCTTTGATAGTCATTTGCTTAGCCTCTAAATCAAGCGACGCTCTGTCCTCAATCAATCAGAGTCTTACCTTTTCCGCTATACAAGGCTCTGTACGGTGTCACACCGAAACTAGAGTGTAAGCTGCTGTTGCAAGTAGAGTCTGCTAATGATGGATAGATTTTTCCAACTTCCCTGAAAATCTAATGCATACATTTGGAGCATTTCTCCCATAATCTAAAAAGTTCTTTCTGATTATACATTGATTTGTGGATGGAAAGCGACATTGAATTACAATTCAGTTCCCATTGCCTTTTGAAGGCTTGTCAGAATCTAGACACATTTTAGGATTCTTGTCTAAAACAATAGACACTGGGACCCCATGCAAACGAGCAGTCTTATCGATGTAAACAGTGGCTAGTCTATAAGCATCATACGAAAAATTTACAGGGAGGAAATGAGCAGACTTAGTAATTCTATATACAACAACCCAAATAGGACTTACACCTTGGGTGCTCAAGGTAGCCCCACAATGAAATTCGTAGTCACATATTCCTATTTCCATTCCGAAATAGAGAGAGGTTGAAACAGTTCCGTCTATATCTGATATTTGACTTTGACTCGTTGGCACTGAAGACATTTAGACATAACTTCAACAATTTCCCTTCTTCATAATAGGTCACCAACATATTTACTTTAAATGTTAGCTAACTTTACCATAGAAGTTTGGCCTATTCCCTTGTCACAGAAGTTCAATTCACTCTTCAATAATTCTGCAATTCACAATCCAATTCAGTATTTAGTTTAGTGACTCATCATCGTTGTGACACCCTTGTTCTGTATTATGCTAATTGGTCTCTAATACGAATGTGATTAAATGTTTTGATATGATTGTGTGTGCCATTATGTGAATATATGTGATTTTAAAGTTCTATCTGTTCGCCGTGGGAATATATGTTTGAATAATTTGCTTGGGAATTAAATCGAGGGCCTTAATGGCCACAGAACCCGAAATCGATTATGCCATTGTGATTGGCATAATTTTTAGAGCCTACGGTGAAATTTAATTGAAAATTGATTCGGGCCAGATTAAATCGATTAAATTGATAAATTAGAACCCAACTACTTTATTACTATTATATTGGCCTCAGTGGGTTTTGCTGTAAAGGCTTTATACACTCAAACTTCCCTCTTTAGTTTATTTTGATTGAATCTAACTCAAGAGAAGGAGGAGGGGGTCGGCTAGAGAGAGGGAAAGATGAGAGTTGGGGGTTTGGCTCAAATTTGTGAAGAATTGGAGGATTGAACTCGGGACTAAACTCAAGAAATTGCCATAATTAGATGAATTGAGCCTCTAGGTAAGCTTTGATCTTTGAATTCATGAGATTTAACTTGTGATTTTGTGAATTAACGATTAATTGGTGATCAAGAACAAGTGTTGTGCTATAATTGATGAATTTGAAGCTAATGTGCACATTCATGTGTAGGATCACCATGATTTTGCATAATCAAGCATGTTTTGTTGTGTTCCACGAGAATGATCACCATTTGTGTTATCTAAGTTGAGAATGTGGCTAATTCATCACATGCATGCACAATTTATGAAGATAGGAGCTTTGAATGCATGAATGTGTATGTTGGAGTTGAGTTTAGTGTCAATTTGGGGCATGCATGTTGTTAATTCATGAAATTGGGCTCCATGATGTTGTGTTTTGGTGTTTATATCATGTTAGTGCAAATATATGTGAAGTTGGAGCCATATTATGCAGGAAATGTGGTTGGAAGGTCGAATTTGAGCTCAAGAACACATTCTGGGTTTTTCAGAATTTTGAGGTCCGCTCGAGCGGGAGAACATTCGCCCGAGCGTAAATTTCATGCTCCCAGCACTTTTTAAAGAGTTGGATGTTCGCTCGAGCGGGATATTTCGCGCTCGAGCGGGGAACTTTTGTAGACAGGCCTTCCGCTCGAGCCCCCTAATTCACGCTTGAGCGTAATTTTGAGGTAACAACTACTTTTGCAGGCCTCTTGGGTCTGCTCGAGCGGGGACCCTGTTTTCTGAAATTTTGTTCATGCGTTCTGTGTTTCGTTTTCCGTTCTCTTTCACTTGTAAGCACTCTTAGGCATATGTTAAGCATTGTAAGTGAGTTAATGAGATAAGAATAAAGCCGAAAGAGGTATATGTGAATTAAGGAACGGATTGGATTGTTAATAACCCTTTTGTGTTCATGGAATGTGTAGGGTCAAGCTCCAGGGCGAATCCACAAGCCGATCACTATGAGTAATATCAATATTCGAAAGCTTGTCAATGTCCAATTGTTTATTCCCTTATAAGCTTTATGAGTTGCTAATTGGGATTGTGGACAAAAGTCTAAGATGAATGAATGAATGGACCGAAGGTCGTTTTGATAGAAATGAATGGACCGAAGGTCGTTTTGATAGAAATGAATGGACTGAAGGTCGTTTTGATATAAATGAACGGACCGAAGGTCGTTTTGACCTATATGAATGGACCGAAGGTCGTTTTGACATGAATGAGTGGGCAGAAGGTCGTTTTGACATGAATGAGTATGCAGAAGGCCGTTTTGACGTAAATGAATGGGCCAAAGGCCATTTTGATAGAAATGAATGGGCCGAAGGCCGTTTTGACATAAATGAATGGGCCGAAGTCCGTTTTGACATGAATAAAAAAATTGAATGGAACAAAGGCCAGAATGTTTGGAACTATAGTCACTTGCTTTGGATTTCGTATAGTTGTATATCTGTTAAATAGAAATATGAATTGGGCCCAAGGCCGTTTGAAACATGTTGTTCTACATTGTTTTGTAACTTCTGTATTTGATTTGATATTATTCACTAGGCTATCGCTCACGCTCATTCATGTGTTTGTAGGTGAACCAAGAGAAGTCCAAACCCAGCCCCAGTGAAGTCTTCCAGGAACAACATGAGTTTTGAAAAGTTAGCCTTGTGTCTCACGCACAAGACCCATCCTTGCCATTTTGTTATGTATTTATATTTTGTCTTGTTGGCAAGGACTTTGTGTATATCTGTATATAGCTTTGTTATGAGTTGACTCAATTTGGATGATCCTGTCTGTAAAGGATTTTATGATACTGTATTTTGTTGTGGGTTATTAACGTATATGTGTATGGTTTGTTTTAAAGTGCATATAAGCGCGGCTCTATGGACAAAGTTTTAATTATCACTTTCGTTTGGCCCCTTTTCTCTGATGAGTTATGTCTGTTTTGGTTTGAGGCCGTAGGTAATCTCAGGATTACTGGCTGGTTATGTCCTTGACCCATAGGGACATGTTCGGACCATGACAAAGTGGTATCAGAGCACGAGCTAATAACTCACACACTTGTCCAAAAAGAGCAATAAGTGTCTAGATAAGATCTAGGATGCATTCATGTGATAAGTACGAGTTTGGAAGCATTGATCATATGCTTAAATGTTTTGTTATGAATAATTATATGTGTAAATTGTGAGCTACTTGCATTACAAATTATTTGGAAATGTGTGCTCCTTAGTGTATGTGTACTTGTGTACCTTTGGTATGGAATATAATGCAAGTTTAATCAGATGGTGAGAACCAGAGGTGATGAGTTAGAGGAATCCTCTACTGCCAGACTGGACAGAATGGAAAGACTGATTCAGGAAATGGCAGAAGCTTTGAGACAGCAACAGGAGTGGCAACAACAGGGGCAGCAACCACACCCGCCACCTCCACCTCCGGCACCACCCGTACCAGATAACCAAAATGATGATCGGATAATCGCTCTCACCAAGGAATTCAAGAAAATGAAACCACCACAGTTCCACGGTGGATGAGATCCGTTGAAAGCCAAAGCGTGGGTCCTCGGCATTAAGAAATTATTTGAAGTGTTCCCCTGTTCAAAGACACAGAAAGTGCTTCTAGCCGCTTTTATGCTAGAAGACGAGGCCCGAAGATGGTGGATGCTAATGCGTGAGAATCATAAAGAGGTGGACTGGGTAAAATTTCTGGAGATCTTTTATGACAAGTACTTCCCGCAATGTGTTCGGGATAGAAAGTGGCAGAGTTCATGGAACTCAAGCAAGACAGCATGACTGTAGCTGAGTATGAGGCCAAATTTACTGAGTTGGCCAG
>NW_021025931.1:111653-125221 GCF_004153795.1 Camellia sinensis
TTCTATGCCTTCTGCTCTGCCACATATATTCATACAAATGGCACTCAAAATCATATCAAACACATAATCACAATCATAATCAAGATTAATTAGCATAACACGGACCAGGGTTATCACAGTCGTCCCCCCTTTAGGAAGTTTGGTCCTCTAAACTTATTTTACCTTTAGTCGAAATCAATTCGAAATACTTTTATTCAATAGTTCCAATCCCTTTGATAGTCATTTGCTTAGCCTCTAAATCAAGCGACGCTCTGTCCTCAATCAATCAGAGTCTTACCTTTTCCGCTATACAAGGCTCTGTACGGTGTCACACCGAAACTAGAGTGTAAGCTGCTGTTGCAAGTAGAGTCTGCTAATGATGGATAGATTTTTCCAACTTCCCTGAAAATCTAATGCATACATTTGGAGCATTTCTCCCATAATCTAAAAAGTTCTTTCTGATTATACATTGATTTGTGGATGGAAAGCGACATTGAATTACAATTCAGTTCCCATTGCCTTTTGAAGGCTTGTCAGAATCTAGACACATTTTAGGATTCTTGTCTAAAACAATAGACACTGGGACCCCATGCAAACGAGCAGTCTTATCGATGTAAACAGTGGCTAGTCTATAAGCATCATACGAAAAATTTACAGGGAGGAAATGAGCAGACTTAGTAATTCTATATACAACAACCCAAATAGGACTTACACCTTGGGTGCTCAAGGTAGCCCCACAATGAAATTCGTAGTCACATATTTCTATTTCCATTCCGAAATAGAGAGAGGTTGAAGCAGTTCCGTCTATATCTGATATTCCACTTTGACTCGTTGGCACTGAAGACATTTAGACATAACTTCAACAATTTCCCTTCTTCATAATAGGTCACCAACATATTTACTTTAAATGTTAGCTAACTTTACCATAGAAGTTTGGCCTATTCCCTTGTCACAGAAGTTCAATTCACTCTTCAATAATTCTGCAATTCACAATCCAATTCAGTATTTAGTTTAGTGACTCATCATCGTTGTGACACCCTTGTTCTGTATTATGCTAATTGGTCTCTAATACGAATGTGATTAAATGTTTTGATATGATTGTGTGTGCCATTATGTGAATATATGTGATTTTAAAGTTCTATCTGTTCGCCGTGGGAATATATGTTTGAATAATTTGCTTGGGAAATTAAATCGAGGGCCTTAATGGCCACAGAACCCGAAATCGATTATGCTATTGTGATTGGCATAATTTTTAGAGCCTACGGTGAAATTTAATTGAACATTGATTCGGGTCAGATTAAATCGATTAAATTGATAAATTAGAACCCAACTACTTTATTACTATTATATTGGCCTTAGTGGGTTTTGCTGTAAAGGCTTTATACACTCAAACTTCCCTCTTTAGTTTATTTTGATTGAATCTAACTCAAGAGAAGGAGGAGGGGGTCGGCTAGAGAGAGGGAAAGATGAGAGTTGGGGGTTTGGCTCAAATTTGTGAAGAATTGGAGGATTGAACTCAAGAAATTGCTATAGTTTGGAAGATTGAGCCTCTAGGTAAGCATTTGATCTTTGAATTCATGAGATTTAACTTGTGATTTTGTGAATTAACGATTAATTGGTGATCAAGAACAAGTGTTGTGCTATAATTGATGACTTTGAAGCTAATGTGCACATTCATGTGTAGGATCACCATGATTTTGCATAATCAAGCATGTTTTGTTGTGTTCCATGAGAATGATCACCATTTGTGTTATCTAAGTTGAGAATGTGGCTAATTCAACACATGCATGCACAATTTATGAAGATAGGAGCTTTGAATGCATGAATGTGTATGTTGGAGTTGAGTTTAGTGTCAATTTGGGACATGCATGTTGTTAATTCATGAAATTGGGCTCCATGATGTTGTGTTTTGGTGTTTATATCATGTTAGTGCAAATATATGTGAAGTTGGAGCCATATTATGCAGGAAATGTGGTTGGAAGGTCGAATTTGAGCTCAAGAACACATTCTGGGTTTTTCAGAATTTTGAGGTCCGCTCGAGCGGGAGAACATCCGCCCGAGCATAAATTTCGTGCTCCCAGTACTTTTTGAAGAGTTGGATGTTCGCTCGAGCGGGATATTTCGCGCTCGAGCGGGGAGCTTTTGTAGACAGGCCTTCCGCTCGAGCCCCCTAATTCACGCTTGAGCGTAATTTTGAGGTAACAAGTACTTTTGCAGGCCTCTTGGGTCTGCTCGAGCGGGGACCTTGTTTTCTGAAATTTTGTTCATGCGTTCTGTGTTTCGTTTTCCGTTCTCTTTCACTTGTAAGCACTCTTAGGAATATGTTAAGCATTGTAAGTGAGTCAATGAGATAAGAATAAAGCCGAAAGAGGTATATGTGAATTAAGGAACGGATTGAATTGTTAATGACCCTTTTGTGTTCATGGAATGTGTAGGGTCAAGCTCCAGGGCGAATCCACAAGCCGATCACTATGAGTAATATCAATATTCGAATGCTTGTCAATGTCCAATTGTTTATTCCCTTATAAGCTTTATGAGTTGCTAATTGGGATTGTGGACAAAAGTCTGAGATGAATGAATGAATGGACCGAAGGTTGTTTTGATAGAAATGAATGGACCGAAGGTCGTTTTGATAGAAATGAATGGACCGAAGGTCGTTTTGATAGAAATGAATGGACTGAAGGTCGTTTTGATATAAATGAACGGACCGAAGGTCGTTTTGACCTATATGAATGGACCGAAGGTCGTTTTGACATGAATGAGTGGGCAGAAGGTCGTTTTGACATGAATGAGTATGCAGAAGGCCGTTTTGACGTAAATGAATGGGCCAAAGGCCATTTTGATAGAAATGAATGGGCCGAAGGCCATTTTGACATAAATGAATGGGCCGAAGTCCGTTTTGACATGAATAAAAAAACTAAATGGAACAAAGGCCAGAATGTTTGGAACTACAGTCACTTGGTTTGGATTTCGTATAGTTATATATCTGTTAAATAGGAATATGAATTGGGCCCAAGGCCGTTTGGAACATGTTGTTCTACATTGTTTTGTAACTTCTGTATTTGATTTGATATTATTCACTAGGCTATCGCTCACGCTCATTCATGTGTTTGTAGGTGAACCAAGAGAAGTCCAAACCCAGTCCCAGTGAAGTCTTCCAGGAACAACATGAGTTTTGGAAAGTTAGCCTTGTGTCTCACGCACAAGACCCATCCTTGCCATTTTGTTATGTATTTATATTTTGTCTTGTTGGCAAGGACTTTGTGTATATCTGTATATAGCTTTGTTATGATTTGACTCAGTTTGGATGATCCTGTCTGTAAAGGATTTTATGATACTGTATTTTGTTGTGGGTTATTAACGTATATGTGTATGGTTTGTTTTAAAGTGCATATAAGCACGGCTCTATGGACAAAGTTTTTAATTATCGCTTCCGTTTGGCCCCTTTTCTCTGATGAGTTATGTCTGTTTTGGTTTGAGGCCGTAGGTAATCTCAGGATTACTGGCTGGTTATGTCCTTGACCCATAGGGACATGTTCGGACCATGACAAAGTGGTATCAGAGCACGAGCTAATAACTCACACACTTGTCCAAAAAGAGCAATAAGTGTCTAGATAAGATCTAGGATGCATTCATGTGATAAATATGAATTTGGAAGCATTGATTATATGCTTAAATGTTTTGATATGAACAATTATATGCGTAAGTTGTGAACTACTTGCATTGCAAATTATCTGGAAATATGTGTTTCTTAATGTATGCATACCTGTGTACCTTTTGTATGAAATATAATGCAAGTTTAATCAGATGGTGAGAACCAGAGGTGATGAGATAGAGGAATCTTTTACTGCCAGACTGAACAGAATGGAAAGACTGATTCAGGAAATGGCAGAGTCTTTGAGACAGCAACAGGAGTGGCAGCAACCACACCCGCCACCTCCACCTCCGGCACCACCCGTGCCAGATAATCAAAATGATGATCGGATAATAGCTCTCACTAAGGAATTCAAGAAAATGAAACCACCACAGTTCCACGGTGGATGAGATCCGTTGAAAGCCAAAGCGTGGGTCCTCAACATTAAGAAATTATTTGAAGTGTTCCCCTGTTCAAAGACACAGAAAGTGCTTCTAGCCGCTTTTATGCTAGAAGACGAGGCCCGAAGATGGTGGATGCTAATGCGTGAGAATCATAAAGAGGTGGACTGGGTAAAATTTCTGGAGATCTTTTATGACAAGTATTTCCCGCAATGTGTTCGGGATAGGAAGGTAGCCGAGTTCATGGAACTCAAGCAAGACAACATGACTGTAGCTGAGTATGAGGCCAAATTCACTGAATTGGCCAGGTTTGTACCACATGTAATTGACACTGATTATAAGAAGGCAAGACATTTTGAGAGTGGGCTTCGAAGTGACATCCTAGAGAGAGTGAATGTCCTGAAGTTGGAGACCTACATTGGGGTGCTTGACAGGGCCATCATATCAGAGGCTAACATAGCTAGACAAGCTAAGCCAACAACAGAATGGAAAGGCAACAAAAGGCAAGGCTTCTTTTCGAAGAAGAAATTTCTGAAAAAGCAAAACACGGGCTCCTCAACTACTTCAAGTTCTTCCTGAGACACAGCTCCCATGTGCAACATTTGTAGCAAAAGGCACCGTGGAGTCTGTTATCGTGCATCAGGAGCCTGTTTCAAATGTGGGAAGCAAGGGCACATAGCCCAAGAATGTAATCAGAACAGTGGGAAACTAGCAGCTAGTTCAACTACATCAGTTCCAAAGCCGGGAAACACTTTGAGGTCCGCTATTACCGGGGATACCGTGAGACAGGGGAGAGTTTTTGCGCTTGTTCAGGGCGATACACGGAATGCCAATGCCGTTGTCTCAGGTACTATTTCAATATGTAATCAGGATGCCTTTGTATTAATTGACTCTGGATCAACACACTCATTTGTGACATGTACATTTGCATCTAGACTAAATAGACCCCTAGAATTATTGCCATATTTGCTATGTGTGTCTGCTCCATCGGGGGAATCTGTGTTGTGTGAATCCATATACCAGTTTTGTGAAATGTGTGTTGAGGATGCTATCCTGTATGTAGATTTGTTGCCCTTGAATTTTAGACATTTTGATATAATTTTGGGCATGGATTAGTTAACCAAGTATTGTGCCACCATTGATTGTGTAACAAAACGGGTTGTGTTTAAACCACCAGAACATAAAGAGATTGTGTTTGTGGGTAATGGGGTAGTGCCTCCACCGTATTTGATATCTGCTATGAAAGCATGTAAACTAATCAGGAAAGGGTGCCATGGTTATTTGTGTTATGTGCTGACTGAACAAACTGTGAATATTGAATTGAATGATATCCCTATTGTTAGAGAATTTCTGAATGTGTTTCCAAATGAGTTGCCAGGGGAATTGGTAGACAGGGAGATAGAGTTTACAATTCAGACTATGCCAAGCACCCAACCTATTTCTATAGCTCCCTACAGAATGGCTACTACCGAAATGAAAGAATTGAAAGAACATTTGCAAGACCTGCTGGACAAGGGGTTTATCCGACCTAGCACTTCGCCTTGGGGTGCACCAGTATTATTTGTGAAAAAGGATGATGGAATTTTGCGTTTGTGAATCGATTACCGGGAACTGAATAAGGTAACGATAAAGAACAAGTACCCCCTACCCCGTATTGATGATTTATTTGATCAGTTGCAAGGATCACAAGTGTTTTCCAAGATTGATTTGAGATCCGGGTACCATCAGTTGAAAGTAAAGGCAGAGGATGTTGAGAAAACCGCCTTCAGAACAAGGTATGGTCGTTTTTAGTTTCTTGTTATGCCATTCGGAGTAACTAATGCTCTGACAGCATTTATGGACTTAATGAATAGAATTTTTAAAACATACCTTGATGAGTTTGTTGTAGTCTTCATCGATGATACTTTGATATACTCTAAAGATAGACTTGAATCACTTGAGAACTGTTTTACAAATAATTCGGGAAAGGAAATTATTTGCTAAGCTAAAGAAATGTGAGTTTTGGTTGGATGAAGTTGTTTTTTTAGGGCATGTGATCAACAAGGAAGGAAGTTCAGTGGACCCGCAGAAAATAGAGGCAATTGTGAATTAGCCTACGCCGACTAATGTGACAGAAGTTCATAGTTTCATGGGCTTGGCTGGGTAGTACAGGAGGTTTGTGATGGACTTTTCGAAATTAGCTGTGCCTCTTACCCAATTGACATGTAAAGGGCAACCATTTTAGTGGAATAGAGAATCAGCCTTTCATGAATTGAAAATGAGATTGGCCACGGCACCAATTTTGACACTACCTTCAGGTACGAAAAATTTTGTGATTTTCAGTGATGCATCTTATAAAGATTTGGGTTGTCTATTATGTAGAATGGAAAAGTTATTGCTTACGCCTCCAGGCAGTTGAGGCCACACGAGAAGAACTATCCAACACATGACCTAGAATTGGCCGCAGTCGTTTTTACCTTGAAAATTTGGCGGCATTATCTGTATGGAGCAAAATGTGAAGTCTACATAGATCATAAGAGCCTGAAATACTTCTTCACACAGAAAAAGTTGAATATGCGTCAAAGAAGATGGCTGGAACTGATAAAAGATTACGATCTAGAGATTCAGTATCACCCCGGGAAAGCTAATACAGTGGCTGATGCCTTAAGCAGAAAATCAACGGGGAGTATGGCTTGTTTGCTTACCGAACAGAAAGAGATCTTGCAAGATTTTGAGAAGTCTGAAATTGAAGTAGTAATGTGCGAACAGGGCGGATTGATAGCCGCTATTACAGCCGAGTCGGCAATCATTGATGAAATCAAATAGAAACAGAAAGAGGATGAGTACCTCAGGAAAGTGATTAACAAATTTAAGGCAAGCCCGAAAGCAGAATTCAGAATTAAGAATGAAATGTTGAAATTCCGGAACTGAATATGTGTCCCAGATATCCAGAAACTAAAGAAGAGGGTTTTAGATGAAGCCCACAGGTCCGTATTTTCTATATACCTGGGTAACAATAAAATGTATCGGGATTTGAAACAAACCTATTGGTGGCCTAAAATGAAGAAAGAGATTGCAAAATATGTGTCCAAGTGTCTTCAATGTCAGCAAGTTAAGGCTAAACATCATAAACTAGGCGGTCTACTTCAACCTCTCCCTATTCCTGAATGGAAGTGTGAGCGTGTGACTATGGATTTCGTTGTTGGCCTACCTCGGACTTCTCGAAGTATGGATTCTATTTGGATTGTAGTTGATAGACTGACTAAATCTGCACATTTTCTGCCTGTCAAAACTACATTTACTACTTACAGATTAGCTACCATTTATGTTGATGAGATTGTCCGTTTACACGGAGTTTCGGTATCTATTGTGTCGGATAGAGATCCAAAATTTGTATCTAGATTGTGGAAGAGTTTGCAGGAAGCTATGGAAATAGAACTAAGGTTAAATACTGCATTTCACCCACAGACAGATGGGCATTCAGAACGAACGATACAAACTTTGGAAGATATGCTTCGCATGTGTGCTTTGGATTTTTAGGGGAGTTGGGAGGATTATTTGCCACTTGCAGAATTTGCTTATAATAACAGCTTCCACTCCAGCATCGGTATGGCACGATACGAAGCTTTGTATGGTAATAGGTGTAGATCACCTATTTGCTGGACAGAGGTCGGGGATGGAGCTTTGCTTGGGCCTGAAATTGTGCAAGACACCTCTGAGAAAATCAAAGTTATTCATCAAAGGCTCAAAACAGCTCAGGACCGACAAAAGAATTATGCAGACGTTCGGAGAAGACCTCTTGAGTATGAGGTTGGTGACCATGTGTTCATCCGTGTTTCTCCGATGAAAGGCCAAGTCAGATTTGGGAAAAAGGGCAAGTTGTCGCCCTGTTACATTGGGTCGTTTTAGATTTTAGAGAGGCTTGGTCCAGTTGCCTACAGAGTTGCTTTGCCACCGAGATTCGAGCAAATCCATAATGTGTTTCATGTGTCGATGTTGAGGGGTTACCTCCGAGACCCGTTACATGTGATTGATTATCACCGGGTTGTTGTTGATGAAAATATGGAATATACTGAATGGACGGAATGAATTGTTGATCGGCAAGTGAAGCAATTGAGAAACAAGTCCATCCCAATGGTGAAAGTGGAATGGAAAGAACACTATGGGACGGATGCTACATGGGAAAAAGAGGAGGAAATGCGTCTACGCTATCTACATTTGTTTCCCGACGAAGGTAAATTAAGTTTGGAGGACCAAACTTCCTAAAGAGGGGAAGACTGTGACACCCCTGTTCTGTATTATGCTAATTGGTCTCTAATACAAATGTGAATAAATGTTTTGATATGATTGTGTGTGCCATTATGTGAATATATGTGCTTTTAAAGTTCTATCTGTTCGCTGTGGAAATATTTGTTTGAATAATTTGCTTGGGAAATTAAATTGAGGGCCTTATCAGCCACAGAACCCGAAATCGATTACGCCATTGTGATTGGCATAATTTTTAGAGCCTACGGTGAAATTTAATTGAAAATTGATTCGGGTCAGATTAAATCGATTAAATTGATGAATTAGAACCCAACTACTTTATTACTATTATATTGGCCTTAGTGGGTTTTGTTGTAAAGGCTTTATACACTCAAACTTCCCTCTTTAGTTTATTTTGATTGAATCTAACTCAAGAGAAGGAGGAGGGGGTCGGCTAGAGAGAGGGAAAAAGGAGAGTTGGGTGTTTGGCTCAAATTGTGAAGAATAGAGGGATTAAACTCAAGAAATTGCCATAATTAGAAGAATTGAGCCTCTAGGTAAGCTTTGATCTTTGAATTCATGAGATTTAACTTGTGATTTTGTAAATTAAAGATTAATTGGTGATCAAGAACAAGAGTTGTGCTATAATTGATGAATTTGAAGCTAATGTGCACATGCATGTGTAGGATCACCATGATTTTGCATAATCAAGCATGTTTTTGTTGTGTTCCATGAGAATGATCACCATTTGTGTTATCTAAGTTGAGAATGTGGCTAATTCATCACATGCATGTACAATTTATGAAGATAGGAGCTTTGAATGCATGAATGTGTATGTTGGAGTTGAGTTTAGTGTCAATTTGGGACATGCATGTGGTTAATACATGAAATTAGGCTCCATGATGTTGTGTTTTGGTGTTTATATCATGTTAGTGCAAATATATGTGAAGTTGGAGCCATATTATGCAGGAAATGTGGTTGGAACGTCGAATTTGAGCTCAACAACACATTTTGGGTTTTCCAGAATTTGAGGTCCGCTCGAGCGAGAGAACATCCGCTCGAGCGTAAATTTCGTGCTCCCAGCAATTTTTGCAGAGTTGGATGTTCGCTCGAGCGGGATATTTCACGCTTGAACGGGGATCTTTTGTAGATAGGCCTTCCGCTCAAGCGCCCTAATTCACACTCGAGCGTAATTTTGAGGTAACCAGTACTTTTGTAGGCCTCTTGGGTCCGCTCGAGTGGGGAAGTCCACGCTCGAGCGGGGACCCTGTTTCTAAAATTTTGTTCATGCGTTCTGTGTTTCGTTTTCCATTCTCTTTCACTTGTAAGCACTCTTAGGCATATGTTAAGCATTGTAAGCGAGTTAATGAGATACGAATAAAGCCTAAAGAGGTATATGTGAATTAAGGAATGGATTGAATTGTTAATGACCCTTTTGTGTTCATGGAACGTGTACGGTCAAGCTTCAGGGCGAATCCACAAGCCGATCACTGTGAGTAATATCAATATTCGAAAGCTTGTCAATGTCCAATTGTTTATTCCCTTATAAGCTTTATGACTTGCTAATTGGGATTGTGGACAAAAGTCTAACATGAATGAATGAATGGACCAAAGGTCGTTTTGATAGAAATCAATGGACCGAAGGTCGTTTTGATATAAATGAACGGACCGAAGGTCGTTTTGACCTATATGAATGGATTGAAGGTCGTTTTGACATGAATGAGTGGGCCGAAGGCCGTTTTGACACGAATGTATCGGCCGAAGGCCGTTTTAACATAAATGAATGGGCCAAAGGCCATTTTGACAAAAATGAATGGGCCGAAGGCCGTTTTGACATAA
Source organism: Camellia sinensis (assembly GCF_004153795.1). Taxonomy (NCBI): domain Eukaryota; kingdom Viridiplantae; phylum Streptophyta; class Magnoliopsida; order Ericales; family Theaceae; genus Camellia; species Camellia sinensis. Next base: position 121,731 of record NW_021025931.1, read on the forward strand.
ATGAATGGGCCGAAGGCCGTTTTGACATGAATAAAAATCTAAATGGACCAAAGGCCAGAATGTTTGGAACTACGGTCACTTGGTTTGGATTTCGTATAGTTATATATCTGTTAAATAGGATTATGAATTGGGCCCAAGGCCGTTTGGAAAATGTTGTTCTACATTGTTATGTAACTTTTGTATTTGATTTGACATTATTCACTGGGCTATCGCTCACACTCATTCATGTGTTTGTAGGTAAGCCAAGAGAAGTCCAAACCCAGCCCCAATGAAGTCTGCCAGGAACAACATGAGTTTTGGAAAGTTAGCCTTGTGTCTCATGCACGAGACTCATCCTTGCCATTTTGTTATGTATTTATATTTTGTCTTGTTGGCAAGGACTTTGTGTATATTTGTATATAGCTTTGTTATGAGTTGACTCAATTTGGATGATCATGTCTGTAAAGGATTTTATGATATTATATTTTGTTGTGGGTTATTAACGTATTTGCGTATGGTTTGTTTTAAAGTGCATATAAGCACGGTTCTATGGACAAAGTTTTTAATTATCGCTTCCGTTTGGCCCCTTTTCTCTGATGAGTTATGTCTGTTTTGGTTTGAGGCCGTAGGTAATCTCAGGATTATTGGCCGGTTATGTCCTTAACCCATAGGGGCGGGTTCGGGTCATGACAATAGTTATTCAAGGTCAATCAAAAGTCTTCGGGAATATAAAGTGGATCCCGACACCGATCCCCGAGTCAATAAGGGTAACAACGAAGCAATCAACCACACGGCGTACATAACTCATATATCCCCATAGTATCGATTGTAAAGTACAATAATATCGAAGCAGTCAATTTCTAACATAATACATGGGTTCTCAATTCATTCAACAGTTTACAGTTCAGTACAATATTCAATTCCCTGTTCCATCGAGTCTTTTCACATTATCTGATAGTTGTCAAAAGCATAAGGAGATTCATATATTAATCCCCATGACGTCAAAGGTAATATCAAAGTGGCCAATCACATGTTAAACACAATTTACACATCCTCAAAGTCCCAATTGCATAACATAGTGGCACTGAGCAGTCATTTACAGGGCACACTAAATTCATACACTTTCAAATAATTGAGGTTTCCCAATCCCAGTAGTGTTCACAATCAAAACTGTTCGCGGTTAACAATTATCATAACATAGATTCCCAACATCCGATAACACTGAAACAACTATTCTCCCATACAAAACAAAACATATTTCGACCATTCAAAGATAAATGTTTAGTACTATTTATAATCAAATCGATTTGCCGTCATTGATTCCCATGGCGTCAAATAAATAAGAATATGGTAATACAAAAGCATCGTTCCTTAAGACACCCAATCACTGGATTTGCACAATTCAGTTGGATTATGAGGAACACAACGGAGGCTACGGGATGGTTGGACGATCAACCAGATGTGGTAGAAGAGTTTCAGCCACAACAAGGCCCGGCAGGGGCAAGAATGTCAGTGACAGCCGGAAGAGTTGAAGAATAAAGTGCATCGCCGGAGAGCGCTGGTGTCAAGAATTTCGCTCGGGATTGGAGCATTTCGAGTACGGGGGTTATTGAACAGTCGGCTGCATTAACACAGTCGGAACAGGAAAGATTCGAAGATTCTGAGAGAATCAGGAAAGCAAAAGCCCATGTGGGGACTAAGGCTGCCGTGAGCACAGAAATGGAGAACGCCGCGAGCATAGGGATAGAAGGTACTGCGAGTATGAGAACAGTCATGCCAGAACCGGACAGGTGCCTGTCGGCTGCAGATGGAATGTGGTGGGAGGACGATGATCTATGTCTTGCCCACACAGACGAAAATTGGGGGAGTAACCAACTAGATGATACTTGGTATATCGGCGAAGTCAATCACATGACCAGGAGTGGACGGTATTTCAGGCCTCCACACCTAGATCAACCAGAGGCGTCTGGAAAAGATAGGGAGGCAGAGAAGCAGAAAGAAAAGCAATTCGAGGATGAGGCCGTATTGAGACAATTGAGAAAGATACAAGCAGACATCTCCATCTGGGGGCTGCTTATGGCTTCTCGAGTACATAGACAGGCTGTCCTTTCAGCCATGGACAAGGCCAAACTCTCAATAGAGACTACGCCGGAGCAGTTGGTTGGATTGGTTTTTTCGGGAGGAGCTACTCCGATGCTGACATTTTCCGACAAGGAATTACCACTCGAGGGGGGAAACCATAACAAGCCACTCTACATCTCTATGGTGTGTAGGAATAAATGGATACCGGTGGTCCTTGTCGACACAGGGTCCGCGATCAACGTCTGCCCGGCAAGGACAACCTATGCGATCGGTTTGAAAATCGTGGACTTTGTGCCAACAGCCCAGGTGATTCGAGCGTATGACAACACAAGCCGGGAAGTAATGGGAATAGTTAAGATTCAAACAAAGGTTGGGTCAGGACAGCATGAGATAGATTTCCATGTCTTGGAGGTTCCTACAACTTTCAACCTGCTTTTGGGGCAACCGTGGCTGCATCAAGTCACGGCAGTCTCTTCTACCTTGCATCAAATGGTGAAATACCCATGTTGAAAGGGAGTAGCCATTGTTTTTGGGAATTCATCGATCCATCCACCGCCGGAAGTATCTACGCCAGTTTTGGAAATTGAGCACGGCATGAAGGACGTGTTTATGTCAGGTTTCACCCTTGCTGAGGCTCGGGTTGTACAGGACATCATGGCTGCTAACAAGGGGGTATATGTCAGTGCCCAAGCGGTATACCTCATGAACAAGCTTCAACATATCCCTGGGATGGGATTGGGAAAGGGCGGCCGGAAGGGCGTCACAGCATTGGCCGAAGTGCCACATAACCCACACACCTTCGGCTTGGGTTATCTACCCACCAAAGAAGACTGGATAAGGAAGGGAAAGGAAATGGCTGGAAGAGCCAGAGCAAAGCAGGCTGGGAAGCCTTTTGAGTTGATACATAGGCCCATTCAGGGTACCCTAAACGGACGCTTCGTCCGGAAGGGGGAGGACTTTCCGTTCTGTGGCTTCCCAGAGCCGTGGCTGAACGCGGAGAGGAAGCGCGTACCGGGGTTTGAGATTTTCTTTGACCTGCAGCTACCTAAGGATGACGTTGCCGAAGGGCAGACAGATCTATCAGCTGAGGTTGAGCAGAATAAGGAAGCGCAGTCTGAGGACCCTGAAAATGAAATGGGGGTAGCGCTGGCATGTCTACTTTCAGATCCTCCTATCGAACAGAAGTGCTTGGGGGATAACTTCTCGGTATGCATGATCGGGAATGAATCGGCTGCGGGCCTACCATCAACTATTTTGTATGCATCCATCGCACCCTCTCTCGTTTGGCAATACGAAGAGGGATTTTTATCAAGCAGCACCGGGTCAGGTAGTGAGCCGGAATCTGATTCCACTAAGTCTTGTGAGTCGGAATCAGGTTCCAGCTCGACTGAGTCTGAGTCCGAGTCCGATATTCCTGGGGGTGATAACCC
>NW_021025931.1:133651-196892 GCF_004153795.1 Camellia sinensis
CATTACCTGCGTAGACTGCATGTTTTGCTTGCGTAGACCGCATGCATTACCTGCGTAGACTGCATGTTTTACTTGCGTAGACCGCATGTTTGAAACCAATTTCATTGCTTGTGTAGACCGCATGCCTATGATCAATTTCGTTACCTGCGTAGACCGCGTGCTCCATTTACATGTCTGTGCCTTCACAGCATTGTTGTGCTTCCCACTTGCTTTGCGTTGTCACGCATTTCAAGTAAATTATTATGCATGTTGCTGACGATATTGTACCTGTTAAGTTTGTTTTCTTTGCAGGCACGATATTGTATGTACGATTCATTTAAGGCTGGTACAACCCGACGAACCGGACAGGTGTAGTATACTCCGAGTGAGACGTATCGAGAATTACATAATTCTCTTACATCCTTTCTGCATTATAGTGTAGTTTGGTGTATGCTAGCTTAAAACTGTCGCATGTTATGCTTCGTTACAGCTTTCTTTGCATGATCATAAGTTATGTTCAGCTTTGTGCATTGTCTTGCATTTTGCCCCTGCCTTCGGGCACATATCCTGCTTGTCTTGCATGTCTGTCTAAGTCTTCGGCCTTGTCAAAAATGGGTCGTCTCTGGGCTTTGACATTCACTCCCGTCATTGTTATGACTTTCGAGTTCTGTCAAAGAGGGGCAACTATAGACACCCCATTTTTGACCGTCCACAAGACTTGGACGTCACTATTGGAACACTCGGTGATCATCCGTGCTTGTGTTCATCTCGAGTTCCCGGAGATCTCGGCTGTGCGCCTCTCCTCAGGATCTCTCGACTCGACTTTTCGGTGTCTGGTTTTGCACCAAACACTTGTGTTTTTGCCTTGAAAGGCAGGGAATGGCTTGTTGGCCATTCCCACACCCCACCGGATGTCCCCTCACATCACTGGCCGTTTATTGGTGCCACCGGTAGTGGTTTCTTAAAGCCAATGGCTGGTCGGCCCTATATTTTGCCGACCAGCACTTTGTTTTGGCCGGTGACTTTTTTTGCTGGCCGGTGTGACCCTTTTGCACCCTTCAGACTTGGGGCATGCCAGCTGTGCCAGCTGGAATGCACCAACACTCCTCCTCGTGCATGAAGTGGCTGTTTTGCCCCTTTTGCCCCCTTTTGGTCAAAGCTTCTTGAGGAAGCTTGATCCTTTGTCAAAGCTTCCTTAAGAAGCTTGGCCAGCTGTCCTAGCTTCCTCAAGAAGCCTTGACTCCTTTGCCCCCTTTGCCCCTTTCATTTAGCTTCTTTGAGAAGCTTAAATCATTTCCCTTTGCCTATTTAAGCACCTCTCTTCTTCCATTGTTGAGGTTAGGGTTTTGAACATACAAAACCAGAGCTTATATACATATATATCTGATATATACACCCTCTCTCTCTCTATATTTCCCTCTCTCTCCTCCTTTGTGTGTGTTTTCTTGGCCTAAAAGTGCATTTTGACCTTACTTTTGCACTAATGCACACACCATCACACATTGCTCCGAGATTGAGAGGTTTTGAGGGTTGTTTTTTGAGGTTTTGGACTGGTTTTGCTCAGTAGAGTGTGGCTGGACCAACTGTTCTTGAAGTGTTCTTCAAGGGTAAGACTTTCACTTTAGTTTCCCCAATCTTCCATTGGCTTTTGACCTATCTTGCATATTGGTTTGAGCTTTGTGTATAACTAAAAAAAAGTCTTATATTTTCATGCTTAAGAACTGTCATTAAGGGTGTTTTGGCATTGGCGGTCGAAATCCCCCTCTTAGGTCTCTTTTAGCCCCTTTTGGTGTCTTTTTCTTTAAGCCTTACTTGCTTTGTTGTATTAGCCTTCTCACCACTGAAATCCAGAAGATGGTTTGAAGTCTTGTATAGGGGAGGGACACCCCTCTCCCTTTGTGTCTCATTTGTGCATGTTTTGGGCTCATAAGGGTAGCATATATGCTTGGTTGTTTTTGGCTCCATATCAGATGTTTTTGGTGCTATTTAGGTCACATGTTATCTCTGTTTTGGGTCGGATTGGAGGCCCTTTGCATGCTTAACATACTTGCTTTGTATTCCCTTGTTTGTGCCTAGAAATGCATTATGACTTTTGACTACCATGCTCTCGTATTTTGGCTTCACTGTGTGAAGTTCTTGACCATATTTGGCCATGTATAAGGTCTGTTGGCCACTGATTTGGTCTTCTTTAGCATGCTTGATATAGTTGCTTTGCATTTTGGATCATGAGCCTTAAGGTTTTGGGTCATGAGCATGCATTGGTTAAGCTATTTCGGTGATTTGGAATCACTTAGCATATCATTTCAGTCCCTAAACCATGCTTGTATACTTGCATTCATCGCTCCTCTCATGCTTTGAAGTTGTACCCTCTTATGCCTTGAAACGTGCATTTTGTATGCCTAGGTGTTTGTTTCATTTGGGATGCCGTATGTGTGGGTTTTGGAGCTCTTTTGGCATGCTAAAATTCTATTTTTGGTTGTATAGTTCATGCCATGTTTGTTTGGGTTAGTGGTGGTAGAATACCCTTCGTTATGCCTTAGCTTTGGCCCCTCTTTTGGCTTGCATGTTTGTAGTGCATTTTGTCCATCACTTGAGGCACTTTTAGCCACTGTTTTGGGGGGTGTTTGAGGCCTCCCATTTCAGTCTAAGTCACTTCTTGGACATGGCTGTATGTTTGACTTGTTGCCTCTAATTGCATGCGTGCATTGTACCATATTAGCATTGCATGATGAGTTGCATTGTAGCATTGCATGTTAGGAACATTGCATGCTTGCCATGATATGTTGCATTACATTTGGCATGCTTTGCATTTTAGTGATATGTTGCATTTTCGAGCCATGTTTGCATAACATGCATTGCATTGCTTGGTTTGGGGTGTCAAACCAAGTGTGAGGGGGGAGAAGTGTTCATACTACAAGTGATGTAACGCGTCTCAACTCTTGGTCACCGAGGCCCTTGACTTTGGCATGATAGGGTCTTGGTCTTCATTTATATGTTGCATGCATTTTCATTGAATTGCAACCTTGGCTCCTTAGGCCATCACGCATCAAAATGCATGATTGATGGCCCGAGGGTCAAGGGTCATGCTCCCTCGAGTCCCTTGCATGATAGGGAGTGTGCCCGCGCATACATTTGTTTGAAATTCCATGCCATACACTGTCTGTCCTTGTTGCTATCAAAAACCAGTTTCTGCAGGGAGTTTCTGCCGACCGGCATTGTAGAGTGCCAACCGGCCATGGATTGGTGGCCGATAATGTGAAACCCCAGCCGATGGGTAATTTCCATGGCCGGTGGGTATTCCCTTCAGCCGATGGTGTCCTACAGGGTTCAGGGAACCTGTCCCAGGACTTTAGCAGTTTTTAGAGAAGCAGGGCAGTGTAAACAGAGGCATCAATGGTATGGTACGGGCTTTTGGGGCAAGATAAATCCGAGCATGCATCATTCACGCATTCCGAGGCAGGGGCTGCGGCCATCTTCTCTTTGCATTTAATTTGTTAATTAGATTAGAAATTTTGTAATATTTAATTTAGTAATATTTATTTGGACTGTAATATTTATTCGGACCCTCCGAGTGAGGGCAATTAAGTGTGCGTGAGTGTGTGTATGTCTTCCAACCCCACGTCTTTCTTCCCTTTTATTTACCCGCTTATGATGGCAGACTAGGGCATATTTAAATTAGCATACTTTATGCTATGCATGCGTGTATCCACACATTTGTCTTACATACACCGGGCTCGGCACATCATGCTAACTGCACTGGTATTTCAATTCCAAGTTGAGTATTTGTTAATTGCGGCATTTCACATGCCACGTGTAGATTAGCCGAGCTTGTCTAGATTGCATCCTTGCATGTGTTACATTAGCCATCTTGAACATGAACTAGGATCATGCATATGATTACTAACTAGTTTCTGTTTTGACTTGGAGTACTAGGTGAGCTTTTATGCTTTAGCATACCACATGTGTGTGAGTGTTGCTATAATTGCATGATTACCATGAGGCTAGCTGCTTATGTGATATAACTGCTTGAATGCCTGTGGATGGAGGTTGAATTACCTAAATTGGAATAATACATTAAAACTGTGAGTTTTAAGCCCACTAGATAGTGGCAAAACCATTTTTTCTAAAGCCCACTTGAGGGTGGCAAAACCTGCATTTTAGCCTACTTGCGAGTAGCAAACCATTTTCAAAACAAACATGCAATGTTTTGTTCCGATTTGGGCGATTCGATCTATACTTGTTTGCTGTGCGCATAACATAGTAATTCTAGGCTAATAACCTGAATAAGAACACATAACGTTTTCAAAATCGGATATCATGGTTAGCAGAGGCCGATCTTCGGATAGGGCGAGAGGGGGTGCTCATAGCTGACCTTCCCCAATCATACCCAAGTTCCCGAGCCGAGGTAACTTTGGTGATGACGGACAGATGGCCTTTGGCACCGAGTCAGGGTTTCCTAAATTCCCCCATTAAAAAAAACATTTAGGTGGCGACTCTGTATCTAGCAAAGTAGTCCATGTTTGGCACTTCTTTCAAAAATCTGTTTTTCGCAAAACGATTTGCCAGATTTGGACTCTTTGGTTCAGATTAAGAAACGTGACAAATAATCGAGTCCTGAGTTGTAGTAGACCCGCAAAACGAACAGAACGGGACTCACCCTCCCGGGGTGTTCGGGGACGTCTACAGTAAGCCAAAGCCTAATAGAAATAATCTAGTACAATATATGAATCTTAACAAAGATATAAGTGTAATATGCACATACAATGCCCATGACAAAATCATTTATAACTCAATTGCACAATCATACTATATCGAACTTATATCTCGATCCATTTTATCCCCATTCATGAGTCATTTCCATTTTATTGAGACAACCAAACCGAGAATGCAACTCAGTGGGTCTCAAACCAATGCAGCCATCATACAAACATTTCTATTTTTCATTTTACAGATATTTCGTCTGCGAGAATCAGCACCCATGTATACTCGTGGCTTTCGAGACTTTCACCCTAGATACTCCGGCCAACTTAATTCAATGGAGTACATCCATTTTCTTCTCCTAAACATGGAGTACATCTACTTTCTCCTCCCAAACATCATACATTTATGATGTATTAAAGATGTTACAACATTCAATGAAAATGCATAAGATGTTAGTTTTAATTTGCATAATTCTCATACAATTTCTACAACAATCATAGCTATCATTCACTGATAGCCCAAAATAGATATTTCTAAATAGATATACACTCTTCAAGATAGACAAATTATCCAAATTCTATAGGTGAGTGATAATACATACTTGACTCCACCATTTATAAAATATCCACCCAATTTCACATTTGCAATACCGATTCCATTTATTATACAAATTAAACATTTGAGACATTTTATGGCAAACCCCCTTTTCTTCCAAAATCCAATCCAAATAGCAAAATCAACAATTTCATTACAACACAACCTCATATTCACTTCCATAACCATTTTCAATATATCCATTTATAAACCCCTCTTTTGATTTTAACCCAATCCTTGGTTTGCCCAATAATCTCCCGAAATCACCATGTTGTTTATGAAAAACAAATAACTAAGTTAAAAATCAAAAAAGATGTGTAAAAAATCCCTAGCTCAAGCTTAGAAAACCAAAGGAAGAAATGGAGTGACTTCAAAGATGCCAAAACTCAATTCTATTCAGATCAAATGAGAGCCCTCGGAGTGCTTTATCTTTTTATCAAAGAGAGTAGGATAGAGAGATCCATGGATCCAAGTGTATTTGTAAAGAGATGTTGGGTTTGAGAGAGAGAGAGAGAGTCGATCTAGGGTTTTGAGAGAAAAAGATATGAAAAAGTGATGTAAAAAGGTATTGTGGTAAACTGATATACGCGTAGCTCGCTCGAGCGCAAGAGTTGTTGCTCGAGTGACCAGACACAATAAGTTTTTCCGCACACACTCTCAGAAGTTTTACAGATAGAAGACCGTCGCTTAAGTGCAAGAAGTCTCGCTCGAGTGAGGAACACTACCTCCCCAGTATCTCTGCAGGCCTGTAAAAATACTGGGAGCTCACAAAGCTTGCTCGAGTAAAGAGGCAAAATTCTGGGCAACAACAATTTGAACCAACTAGCAACCAACCTGCTCCAAACACAACCAAGACACTCTAATACTCAAACTGAATGAGAAATAAGGGAAAACACGGTATGAATATCTAAACAAGACAAATGAAACCCAGATTCAAAACATCAACAAGTTGGGTCTAAACCAAGAATGTTGTAGAGACACCTAGATCTAATTTCACGTCATTTCGAAAGAAGCAAAACCTAACTCTGGAATGGAATAAAGACAGAAATTTGAAGAAGCTTTCAAGGACGGCACTACTACAAATTCATAACCATATCACACTTTTTATGTGTGATGTATGTTATTTAATCACACGTTTTAAGTTTTGTCAAAGTGTGATATTTGGGAGTGTGATTAGAAGGGACACTTTTAATCACACGTTTTGAGTGTCATTAAAAGGTGATTTCATCACACATTTTGCGTGTGATAATAAATATTTAGATCACATATTTTAAGTGTGATTAATAACTAATAAAGCATGTGATAATAAACATTTAAATCGTAGATTTTAAGTGTAATTCATAACCAATAAACCTGAGATTGAACTTAAATAATCAATTATTAATAATGATATAATATTACAATTATATGCATTTCTTATCACGGTTAGTGCATGTGATAAACAAAAGATTCAACCACAAAATGTGACTATCAATCACAACATATAAACCTTAATTAAAATCTGAACATAACTAATATCTAAAATATAATCAATATTATTTGTACAAGAATTTTCTTTAAATCACAACATTGACCACATATGAATAACTAATAACCTTATATATTTTATAATGAAAATTGAATGTTGAAAAAATATATACAACAAAAGTTTAGGAATAAAAGCGGTTTTTTTTTTAACACAATAAAAATCTCATTAAAAAAAAAACCTTAAGAAAAACTCAAAGTTCTTGAATGTTCTGTCTTCTTTGATCATATTTTCCATCTCTTCTAGCAATTTCTGACCTGAACAAAGAATTTTTTGTAATTTGTTATTAGGTACCGTAAAATATCTTCAACAAAACAAAATTAAAAAGGGCATTTGTTTGTATTTACCCCCAACAATTTCTAAACAACCAAACAAAAAATTAAAAAACTAAAGAAACGCTTCAATATCAGCCAACCAAAAACAAAAAGAAAAAAAATAAAAGCCAAAAATTATAAATTCTTCTTGTTTATTTGCATTTTCCCCAATTTTCTGACCAGCCAAACAAAAAATCAATAAACATAAAAAAAATAAAAAAATAAAAAAAACTTGGCATCCACCAAAAATTGTTGGATATAAAAGAAGAAATGGAAATGGTGAGGCATTTATAGGCTTGAGGAGTCTTTATGGATGAAATGGGTCCCCACACATATAATTAAAGGAACAGTCTTTGGGGGATGGCAAATTCAACTAATGATTCATGGACAATAAGAGCAATTTTCAATCTGAGAGAGTTGGCTTAGCCTTTGATTAAAGATATCCCAACCACTGCAAGAAATGACACTTAAAGGTCAAGTTTTAGTCGCCGAAGGTTTTTAGCGACTAAATTTTTTGGTCTCCAGATTGGTCGTTGACTAATTGTCAGGAAAGCTATTGGCGACTAAATGTCTTTTAGTCGCTAAAAGTTATAAATTGGCAACTAAATATTTGAAATAAAATCAATATTAGTTTTTAGCTACTAAAACTTTTAGTCGTTGTAGCCCGACTTTTTCAGAACCTCAGGAGTCCGAACTATAGTGCTTATTTTGACTTCCGAGTGAACTAACTAGCTAACTAATTAAAGCTAAGCTAATTAATTAACTATTATAAAACAAAATGAATAATTAGCTAAATTATTTAACTAATTATTACAAACCGAATTAATTAATTAACTAACTATTCTAGTTAACTAATGATTACAACACTTTTACAAAATCAACTAGCTACAACTAATTAATTACAATAAATATCTAAGTTAAGTATTTAAACTTAAACATGCTTGGTACGCAAGGAATGCTATTGCACGTGCTCGGTTTCTACCCAAAAAGCCACTGTTATGCTTCCAGAAGGTCTCTGTTGCAAAGTAGAACACCAACACCTTTGTCCACTTTCAAAATGGCTCCGCTCTGCTCAAAGAACACACTGTTGAATTTTGCATCAGTGGCCGGCCGGCCAGTAGTGAGGCCTGCCAGTCACCAGTGATAGCCGGCCGGCCATAGAAAGTGGCATGTCGGCCACTGCAATAGAGAACGAACAAAGCACGCACAGGATATTTTCAAGGGTTTGTTTGCACAACTCACCCCTCTTTCTCATGAACAAATCAAAGGAGTAGTGAGCCTAAGCCACAAATCACCAACTCAAGTAATTTCAATGCATGATGGCTTGTGAACCAAAGTGTGAAAGTTCAATAAATGCAACAAAATGAAACTCTCAAGACCACCTCCCTGTCATGAATGATCAAGGGAAGTGGTGACCTTGGAACCTTGAATCATTTCATCACTGATGAGTTTGAAATGCCTCAAGCTTCCGTGTGTTCAATTAACGTCCGATTGAACATAACCAAGTTATTATCTTGCTCACTTTAATTCGATGTTTTAATTACTCCATTTTAAATTACCAACCATCCTTTAATTTATGAAGTCCAATGGTGAGTTTAAGTCCTCTAAATGGAAAGAAGGCTCAAACTAAATGTTGTTTCAGGTATGAAAGAGACATCATACTGTTTGCAGTGAACCCCCTAAGGGATTAAACCATTAAACATGACATCTCAATCTCATGCTTTCAACAAAAAAGTTGTTTGAACCACTTTCAAAGCAAAACAAAAAACCAAGATAGGAGGGAGGTTGCAAAGATTATTAGTGCTGAAAATAAGTGACAAAAGCATAAATAAATGCTATCAACTGAAATGAGATGGTGTTTAAGGCCTAAAATACCAAGCTCATGAGGACAATTACACTATAAGCGTGCAAAACAAAGTTCAAATGCAACTAACACTAAAAAATAGTGCTAAGACAGGTCTAATACAATCATAAAACATGCTGGAATTGAGCTAAAATAGCTAGATTAATATGCTAAAACATGGCACAAACTAGGCTAGTAAGCAAGACACAAGGAGGGGAGGCTAACCCCTCCAAATTTGGACTGCAAAACATGATTTTAGCCACTAAAAAAGCTTTGAAAATCAGTGGTTAAAAGCTCAGAAAAAGATAGTAAAAGGATGGGAAACACAAGGGGAAAAGCCTCCAAAACAAGGTACAAAGAATGGTGGATCACCCCTTAAACTTTAATGGCCTTAAAACCCAAGCTTCAGCCCAAAAACATAGAGTTTTTATGGCCCAAAAACAGTTGAAAAACAACAACAATAATAGTAGAGAAAGCAAGCAAATAGGCAACGCCTTATACCTCTTGAAGAGAAGAAACAATTCTAGTGCTGAAAATAAGTGACAAAAGCATAAATAAATGCTATCAACTGAAATGAGATGGTGTTTAAGGCCTAAAACACCAAGCTCATGAGGACAATTACACTATAAGCGTGCAAAACAAAGTTCAAATGCAACTAACACTAAAAAATAGTGCTAAGACAGGTCTAATACAATCATAAAACATGCCGGAATTGAGCTAAAATAGCTAGATTAATATGCTAAAACATGGCACAAACTACGCTAGTAAGCAAGACACAAGGACGGAAGGCTAACCCCTCCAAATTTGGACTTCAAAACATGATTTTAGCCACTAAAAAAGCTTTGAAAATCAGTGGTTAAAAGCTCAGAAAAAGATAGTAAAAGGATGGGAAACATAAGGGGAAAAGCCTCCAAAACAAGGTACAAAGAAGGGTGGATCACCCCTTAAACTTTAATGGCCTTAAAACCCAAGCTTCAGCCCAAAAACATAGAGTTTTTATGGCCGAAAAACAGTTGAAAAACAACAACAATAATAGTAGAGAAAGCAAGCAAATAGGCAACGCCTTATACCTCTTGAAGAGAAGAAACAATTCAGGCAACAAAACAAAGACAACACACCCTTCAAGAGCTCAAACCAAGCTCGAAAGTGCCTTAGTTCAAAGATGAGAAGGTTTGGTTAAGGGTGTACAGGCAAAGGTTAAGGATTTGTGGGCAAAAGTGTAGGAATTTGCTAGAGAGAGAGAGAGAGAATTGTAGAAAGAGGAAAAATTTTGATCTCAAAATATTTTAACCTTCAAACATAAGAGAAGTCTTCTATATATAGAAAACATGAATTCTCCTCATGGATATCCAGCCCTACACGTGGATGCAGATGCATGTATCTGTGCAAACAGTTGGCACAACTGTCACAAAATATCTGCAAAAGAAACTGGTGGCTGGCAACCCAAAAGTGATGGCTGGCAACCCACCAGAGGCTGCAGGCTTGAAGGACCAAGGCTTGGCCAAAATGAGGCAACAAGGGGTGTAGGGTTTGAAGGGCTCAAAGCTGTGGCATTCCACTGAGGACTTCGAGTACTTGACGAGCAAATAAACTCATCATCCGGTGTGCATGCGTTGGCGTCCAAGTCGTAAGGGCTCTCAAAAATAGGGTGTCTACAGTTGCCCCTCTTTGATAGAGCTCGAAGTCATAAAATGACGTGAGTGAATGTCAAAGCCCGGAGACGACCCATTTTGACAAGGCCGTAAGACTTGGACAAATAACCAAGACAAAAATAAATGGTAATGCCCGCTGGCTACCTACGTATCCCTTTGCAAGGAATCAAACCAACGTAGTTCTTGGGCAAAATGCAAAATGATACACAATGCAACAAAAGAATGCAATGATGTACAATGTAACGAAATAATCAAACCACAAACAGTACCGCCACACAAATACCATAAAGGGATGGAGATGCAAAATCAAACTATGTTTTATATTGAAAAGAAGTGGGCACAGTCGAACGATGGCTAATATAGGCTAAGTGCCTACATCCTCAATATTGGCCTCAACACAGCATGGATGCTTACACATAACAGAACCATGTTTCAATGTGAAAGGGATGCAAGCACATGCAAAACTATTTTTTTTTTGTAGAATGAGAACAAGTAATTGGGTGGGATGATATAAGTGAGGAACGATCTACTGGGGAAAGATAATGATCCTAAATGCTGAATGCAATAAGACAAAGTACAATGCAATAGATGTAGTGGATGCAGTGAATAAGGGACGCAGGCTAAACCACGTCTTACCTAGAAAAGGTATGGACACAAAACAAATCACGTCTAACACAGAAAAGGTGTTGACACCCTCAATATTGGCCTCGGCACAACATAGGTACTTATACATTACAAAACTACGTTTCAACGAGGGAAATGTATGAGTACATGCCAAACTAAGCTTAACATGGAAATGATGCAGGCGATAAAATGGATAATGTAGTAGATGCATGTAATAAATTCTATATGCAATGTGATAGAAGTAATAGATAATAAATATGATGTAGTAGCTAGGAAGTGGTGCCTTAGAAAATACCTGGCAGGGGCAATTGGCGATGACTCACCTCATGCTGCTGGGGATTTTTCTCTTTTTCTTGATTGCATTTCCAAACCATAGGTACTACTTTTCTTCCTAACTATGTTCGCAACTTTCCCTATTCTCTAATAGGGTGACAGACTAGGTTGGCTCAGTATTCCGAATTGAGGCGTATACATGCTACCTCAATCTATGGGACTGCCATACAGATTTCAAGCCGAGGATACACCCCTGGATATTTAAACCAAACTTTAGTCTCGGAAATTCCGAACCTTTGCATTCTAGGCCTCACCATTCGAATTCTAGTTTCCACCGTCCCAGTTGATCTCATAAGAACTCATCGCAAACATAGGTAGGTGGCTATACTAGACCACCGGAAGTCGTTTCGACACAACAAACACCAAAGGAATTGTACCTTTAGAGGATTTAAGGTCTCTTAGACCAAGCGAGTGCACAAGACAGTGCGATGCAGGTGCATAAGATAGTGCGATGTAAGGTGAAATGCACAAGATAACGCGATACAGATAAAATGCACAAGATAGTGCGAATAAGGTGCACAAGACAGTGAAAATAAGGTGCACAAGATAGTGCGATATAAGGTGATATGCACAAGATAGTGCGAGTGAGAATGAATGCACAAGATAGTGCGATGCACAAGATAGTGTGATGTAAAGTAAAATGTATAAGATAGTGCTATGCAGGTGCACAAGATAGTGCGAAGCATATAAAATGCACAAGATAATGCCATGCAGTGCACAAGATAGTGCGAAGGTGAAATACACAAGATAATGTGATGCAGATAAAATGCACAAGATAGTGCGAATAAGGTGTGTGCGATGCAGGTGAGCGGTGCATGGTATATATGCAAAGGGAAATGAGCAGTACTCAGAGTAATACGTCATGTTCCTTGTGAGATAAGTATAGGGCAACTTGCCACAACTCATTGAAATGCAACACAAAGGGAGGCAACTCGACAAAACTCTATTTAAGTGCAGAACAAAGTTAAGAGCGAGAGCAACCAATCATGCAGTTCAAAGCAACTAGAGTGTATAACCATGCAAGCATAATCCGAAGAACATGTATTAATCAGAGGGAATATGGCAATCCCAAAAGGGTCTTGAAATGGTCGGAGACAATTTTTGAAAGTTGAATCATATCAGAATCATCAAGGGGGTAAACACACCCTAATCCAGAGGAAAGTGCTCAACTAATGGCTTTGGTAGACTAAGAGATAGGTTAGGTTCATGCCCCTTGTTCAATTGATGACTCGATAAAATGTACTGAAAATTGTTCCTAGTGTCCAGTCATTGGCCACTGGTTGGGTTCATGCCCCTTGTTCGATGGATGGCTCGATCAGATGTACTGAAAATTGCCCCTAGTGTCCAGCCACTGGCCACTATTTTCAACATTATGTAGGCACATGTAATGGGGGTCATTATATCCTGGAACAATTGTCAACCAATCAAACTCATGTTTCTCTTCTAACATATTGAGAATTTACTCCAGTCCCCTCCAAAGTAGTGACGAATTCCTCATATTCACTTTGCAATGAACATGAATGTGATGCCCCTTGTATGGGCACTCTTAACTCGTTTATGAATTCCACACATGGACTTGTTTTTGAGTTTAGAGCGAACAATCGTGTATGGAATTTTGACCATGCCACTGTTGAATTGTAAGTGACAAACACACTATGGTAACTCAATGAAGAGCACTGACTAAGACAACACGTTATGGTGACTCATGAAGAGCACATACTAAAACAAATACTAGGCATGATACAACAGAACTCACAACTGACCCAAAAGCATAAAAAAGACTCAAGGTAACTGATCATTCATAGTGCCCTTAGTGTTACTTATGCTCCCTTTAAAACTCAATTTTGATTCCTGTTTTGCTTAAGATAGAGATTCTATTGAGTAGTTTAAGTATCAAAAATTGCACCACTTGTTGATTCAAGTTAGTTCTTTCTTACCCAACACAAGTATATGATATACACAGCAGTCGGTGTAGCTCATGGATTGATGCGAAGCTGACGACGTGAATTGGACAAGATGATTGAGTTAATATGGATGAGATAGATATGGTTAAGATCGAACTTCAGGATGAAGTTGCCTACGTATCCCAAGAATGGGAATCAAGTCAACGTAGTTCATGGCCGAGGTTCACTCGGGTTTTAACACTCTCCTTTTGCGCTCTAACTTTTGCCATGTCGCCTATTCGGGGTTTTCAACCTTGTGAGCAATATTTTTTTAATTTCTTATTTTTCACGCGCTAACTTTTGCCTAGGTCGCCCTTTTAGGTTTTCAGCCTAGTGAGCCTCTCAAAGGTAGCGTTACAACACTTGTGGTGAATTTGATCAATAGTCATTCTTGCCCTAACACTGGAATTGGCTTCGCCTTGATTTGAGCTTGGTTCTCCATTCCCTCATGCATTCCTTTTTCCTTTCTTTTGCTCCATTTTAAGAGTTGGTTCTCCTCGCAATATGGCACCTTCTTACATTGGCTTCCCCAAATTCAGACAGAAGTTCTATTCTTCACAATTGATTGGATTTCATTCCAATAGATGCCCCTGGCTTGATGGTTGACGTCTTTTCCTTTTCTTTTCTTTTTTTTTTCTCTTTTCCTTTTCTCTTCCTATTTTTTTTTCTTTTTCTTTTTCTTCTTTTCTTTCTTCCTTTCATTCTCTTTGAAATAATGAGAACACTAAGGGAGAAATTTTATGATTTGTGAGGTTTGAAAACCGCCTTGTGCTGTTCGCCTTACGGTGAAAAGAGTCCCCAACCTATCTTCGCAAGTTTTGCAAAAGAAACAGCTTATAATTTTTTAAATCATGAATGACTTTGCGTCGATAAGTTAGAATTCACTCAAACCATTTAGGGGATCCTTCTCAACATTCGAGCTTGTTAACAGAATCTCATTCAGAAAACAAATTTAGAAACAAATTCAAAGCCTTTTTCTATTTGCACAAGGTCACACATGCATCACTATAGGCACAATAAAATGATCAGAAACTTGACTCTCACTTTCTTATAGAAACGAAGACCTGAGGGTACATGAGAGTGACTCAAAGGAAAAGACTCAACTGACGCAACAACGCAAGAAAAGACAAAGAAAACAAGACTCACAACAAATATTTACAAGACACAACTCAAAATAAAATAAGCATTTCTGAGACAAAAGGGGTTTCCCTTTCCCTTCTCCAAGTCCATTTGCAGAATTTCAAAACCAACTTCAAATAACCCACGAGAGAAGGTCCAGACCTTCTTTCAATTTAGCAATACACTTCCACACCCAGAAGGATTGATTTCAGACTTTTAAACTGAGTCTCACAGACTAAGCCTCATAATTATGTTGTCCCCACACATCTTCTTGACCGAAACAATTGCTTCTCCACACCATGCCCCTAGTTCAGAAGGTTCTTCCCAAGTGCTTTCGACAATTACCCTAGCTGAGGCTGAGATTCATCATTCCAACCACCAGTGTTGGCATCACTGCTTTATCAAGATTGAACTCACCAAGATCGAGTATATTTTCTATCTCTTCAAAGATTTTGTTCCTTTTGCTTAGATCGGAATCAGAAGATTCAAGAATGAACAAGATAGGTTTGCGCTCATTGGCGGGTATGATGTGATGGCTAGGGTAATGGTTGGTTGGTTGCAAGCTGTGGGCGCGTTTTATGTTATGGAGTAGCAATCTATTGCAGTTAGGGAGAGGGTTATTAATAGCTTTGGGATTTTTAGGTGGTGATGACTTTGTTGTCAATCAGGTCTTGAATTTCATGGCAAAGGCGAAAGCAACGGTTGGTATGGTGACCGTACTGCTGGTGAAATGTGCAATATTGGGTAGAGTCATGTTTAGACGGGAGAGGATTATGGAGAGGTTGAGGATTTAGCGGTTTGAGATACTCTTTATCCGTCAGTACCTTCAATGCACAGGTTAGGCTCATATGGAGTTGGGTGAAGGTTCGTTTCAGGGAATAGGAAGCACTAGGTTTGGAAACATTGGCAAATGGGTTGGCAAGTGTTGATTGGGTATTCATAGGATTGGGACTAGAATTAGGATGGGTATTTTTGGCAAAGCATCCCTTTCTATTGTTTACCCCCTGATTCAAAATGCTTTCACCCTGGGGCGACAAAAGTGTCATCCACAGTCTTTGCAATAACTTCAAGCACTTGCTGCTTGTTTAACCCTTTGATCTTCAAAGTCTGAATAGCCCACTAAAGTTATGCATAGGGATCAATACGTGTCCTAGCTTTGTGTCTTGCCACTTGCTTCAGCTTGGCCAAGGGATTGGGTGGCTATATCAAAGCGAGAACCATTTGTTGTTGACCTGCCATCACCCAGACTTGAGATAGTTTCGGGTTGGCCTTTTCAACTGCAACTCGCCCTAAGATTGGGGAACTTTTTGATGGGATCGAAGCTCCAAATGTAAAATCTGCCATCATTCCTTGAAGGTCTTCAATGATTCTCAACATCTCAACAGTAGTGGGTTCGGCCTTTTGGTGCTCTTGATGTACTCGAACTGGATTGGGTGCATCCATCATGTACAAGTCAGTGCTTTCTAGAATGAACACCTAGGCTTGGGTAAATGGGTCGGGGTGATAAGGTAGTTGAGAGCGTGTGGATAAGGTTAAGGTGAGGAGAAGGTACTTGGTCATAGATGGAAAGCTGGTTGGTGGTAAGATTAGGGTCTTGAGGTGGAGCTATTGTCTGGCTGTCGATGAGATTTTGAACTTCATGACAAAGGCAGTAGCAACGATCGGTGCCATGACCGCGTTGCTGATGATAAACATAGTATTTGGTGGGGTTATGTCTAGCAGGGAGTGGATCAGGAAGAGGTTGGGGATTAAGGGGTTTGAGATACCTTCTTTCCATCAGGATTTTTAGTGTGCTGGTTAGGCTCATATAGAGAGGGATGACAGTTTTGCCTTGAGCTCGAGTTAGGTCGGCTGTTTGTGGGCTTCGATTGGCAAACGGGTAGGCAGTTTTGGGAGTGGCGGCAATGGTATTGATTTTAGTAGGTTTGGGAGTAGTATTGGTACTCACGAAAAACACCCTCCTTGTTGATTCACTTATTCAGGGAATAATCCCTCTATTAAATGCACTCTCAATCTGAACCCCTAATTCATGTAAAGTTTGAAAGTGAATAGTGAAGTAACTATTAACTTTTATAGCATATCAGGCTCAAGGTTTTGCACCATTATCCGCACTTGGTCCCTCTCAGAAGATCGATCTGTCATTTGTGCGGCCTTTGCTCTCCACCTTGCCACAAATTCCACAAAAGGTTTTCTAGGATTCTGGTGGGTTACTTCAAGCTCTTGAATAGTCATTTCAAGTTGGGTATTGTAAGAGTACTAATTGACAATCGCCTCAGCCAACTATTCCTAATTCTGCTTCACTTTATCCTTCAACTTGGCATACCAAGTGACTGCTATGCCCGACATGATTTTTCCATACAGAGAGAGTTTCTGAGGTTTAGTTAGACCCATTGGTTTCAGGACGTCCAAAAAAAGACAGATATGTACCACAGGATCTCCAGACCCATTGAAACGGTCAATGTGTGGCATTTTGAATCTGTCTGGGAGTCTTATGATAGCCTCTGTGTACTCATCCTCAATGTTGGGAATGGAGTTAATTCCCTATGCCTTTTTGAGTTGCTTTTCAAGATTAGCAATTTTTACCAAGGTTGGGTCGAGGTCATTAATATCAAGGGGATAAAGCCCCTCATTAGCTTACTTCGAGGGTCTAAAAACCCGAGCTTAAGCCAACTCTTCTTGAGGATCTGAGCCATGCAAATCTTTAGTTAGCGGAGGTGGGTCAAAGTTTGGTTGGGGACCTAGGACTGGATGTGTAATAGATGCCCTAGATGGGCATTGCATTTCGACATTGGTCTCATCCTGCATGGCAATTCCCTGGTTTAATGCCGCTATCATGGCCACAACTTCTTCTGGACTTTGTGCCATCACGGGTCTGCTGAGTTGGCAATCAGGGAAATAGATGGGTGTAAGCTAAGGGCTGACTGACAAGGATTTTGACCTGGTTATACTTGATGTATCTGAACTGGATTAGTCTTGACAGGTTTAACTGGATTAGGCTTTTTAGAATAGGTCTTTCGGCAATGGATGGATATTTTCTGAGTTGGCCTTTTGTGGATCAGATGGACTAGGCCTTTGCTGAATGGGGTTTTTTTTTCTGGGATTGGATGGACTGTGATGGGTTAAGGCTGACACTGCTCCTTCTGTGTCTCAGATAAACCTGGCATTTAAGAAACAAATGCCTCTCATCAAATCAGGATACCGGGTATGCCAATCAAAACAAAGCAAGATATGATATTGGACCATGGTTCTGGTTTTGCTAAAAATTCACCCATAACAAACACAAACCCTAGGATTTCAACCCAAATCTAATTCTGATATGATCCTCAAGTTTGAAAGGAATCACCTTAATATTAAGACTCTCTGAGGATTGCATCGCGCATTTCCAAAGATTTCACATTTTGCACAAAAGCACTCAAAACACCCCTATGAGAGGTTAGGGTTTCCCTATCCTAGCTTTGGAGTGATCTATAGCTTTACTACTCAATCAAACAATATCACATCATCTTGCATATGTGAGAGTATCCTGCCCTAAGTTGAAATAGTCTCTATGGCTTTATTATATGCAACTAGGTCAAATGGTCAAAAAGGGTGCCTCGGCAAGACTACCTAATATACCTCTCACACCTAACACCGAGAAGTGAAAAGAGGATCAAGTGGTACAGTGGTAGTCTAGATTCAAGGTTATGTTCTCATCATGGCAGAACCCGTGACCAGTCAGCCTTTTGGCAAGCTTTTCAAGCAAGCCTCCGGCAAACCGTCCAGGAATAGCAGATGGCAAACATAGTGACCTAAACACACCAATGCAAATGTAATGCAAAGAAACATATGAGTGTAGATAAAATTTCATATCATGAAGTTCAAGTCAAGTTCTCTAATTTTCCCAGCAGAGTCGCCAGAAACTGTAGCCTGACTTTTTTGCGTCCCCTTTCGAAAGTCAAAATAAGCCCTTATAGTTCAAACTCCCGCAGTTCTGAATCAGATAACACAAGTGCAATGCGAAATAGATAATCATCAAATAGTCCAAATCCGATAAATCTTTTGGAAAATCAATTTTGAATCAAATTGCCAAAAATGGATTGCTTTGCCAGACACTGAGTCGCCACCTAAATATTTTATTTTGGAAAAATTTAGGAAACCCATGACTCATGCCAAAGGCCACGTGTCCATCATCACCAAGATTGTCTCGGCTCCGGAACTGGGGTACGAGAGGGGAAGGTCATGAATGAATTGAGCACCGCCGCTCGTCAGATCAAAGATCGGCCTCAACTAATCATAATATAAATCTTATTTACATTATATGCTCTTGTTCCGGTTTATTAGGCTAGCATTACTATGTGATGCGTACGCACACAAGTATAGACTAATTTACAAGAATTGGAACACTTCGATTCATGTTTGTTTTTGAAAATTGTTTCAAATATGTACCACCTGCAAAAAGTGATGGCATATAAACATTACTCAAATTATTCCAATTCAAGCAACAAGTCTTCATCCACAGGCATTTAAACAGTTATGGCACTTAAGCAATTAACCTTATGGTAAGCATGCAAGACATGACAACATCAACATTCATGCAATATGCTAAAGCGAGTAAAGGCTCACCTAGTACTCTAAGCCAAAAATAAACATGAGTTAGAAAATTGCATGATCCTGACTATGCGACATGACTAATGCAACACATGTGATATGCAATTACTAGGCTTGGCTACTAATATGGCATATGGATCAATGAAATATCATGCGGTCTAGGCACGTATTCAAAGAAGTATTAATTGAAACATGATGTCCCTAAACTAACCATTATAAGCAGTTTAAATAAAAGGGAGAAAGACGTGGGGTTGGAAGACATACACATTATTACATTGCGTTCTCACGAAGGAGAGTTCGAATGAACTAACTAGCTAACTAATTAGAGCTAAGCTAATTAATTAACTATTACAAAACAAAATGAATAATTAGCTAAACTACTTAACTAATTATTACAAACCAAATTAATTAATTAACTAACTATTCTAACTAACTAATGATTACAACACTTTTACAAAATCAACTAGCTACAACTAAATAATTATAATAAATATCTAAGTTAAGTATTTAAACTTAAACTTGCTCGATTTCCACCCAAAAAGCCACTGTTATGCTTCCAAAAGGTCTCTGTTGCACAGTAGAGAACAAACGCCTTTGTCCACTTCCAGAATGGCTTCGCTCTGCTCAAAGACCACATTGCTTAATTTTGCATCAGTGGCCGGCCGGCCAGTGGTGAGGCCTACCGGTCACCAGTGATAGCCGAGCGGCCATCAAAGGTGGCCTGTCGGCCACTGTTGCACAGTTCATCTTGCTACAACAGAGAACAAATAGAGCATGCACAGGGTATTTTCAAGGGTTTGTCTGCACAACTCACCCCTCCTTATCATGAACAAATCAAAGGAGTAGTGAGCTTAAGCCACAAACCACCAACTCAAGTAATTTCATTGCATGATGGCTTGTGAACTAAAGTGTGCAAGTTCAATAAATGCAACAAAATGAAACTCTCAAAAAAAAACCTCCCTATCATGAATGATCAAGGGAAGTGGTGACCTTGGAACCTTGAATCATTTTATCACTAATGAGTATGAAATGCCTCAAGCTTCCATGTGTTCAATTAACGTCTGATTGAACATAACCAAGTTATTATCTTGCACACTTTTAATTCGAAGTTTAAATTACTCCATTTTAAATTACCAACCATCCTTTAATATATGAAGTCCAATGGTGAGTTTAAGTCCTCTAAATGGAAATAAGGCTCAAACTAAATGTTGTTTTAGGCATGAAAAAGACGTCATACCGTTGGTAATGAAACCCCTAAGGGATTAAACCATTAAGCATGACATCTCAATCTCATGCTTTCAACAAACAAGTTGTTTGAACCACTTTCAAAGCAAAACAAAAAGCCAAGAAAGGAAGGAGGTTGCAGAGATTATTAGTGTTGAAAATGAGTGAGAAAAGCATAAATAAATGTTATCAACTCAGATACGATGGTGTCTAAGGCCTAAAACACCAAGCTCATGAGAACAATTACACTATAAGCATGCAAAACAAAGCTCAAATGCAACAAACACTAAAAAATAGTGCTAAACCAGGTCTAAAATAGCCTTAAAACATGCTGGAATTAAGCTAAAAACAGCTAGATTAATATGCTAAAACATGGCACAAACTAGGCTAGTAAGCAAGACACAAGGAGGGGAGGCTAACCCCTCCAAATTTGGACTTCAAAACATGATTTTGGCCACTAAAAAAGCTCTAAAAATTAGTGTTTAAAATCTCAAAAAAAGATAGTAAAATGATGGGAAACACAGGGGGGAAAGACCTCCAAAACAAGGTAAAAAGAGAGGTGGAACACCCCTAAACCTTTAATGGCCTTAAAACGCAAGCTTTAGTCCAAAAACACAGAGTTTTATGGCCCAAAAATAGTTGAAAAATAGCAAGAATAATAGTAGAGAAAGTAAGCAAATAGACAAAGCCTTATACCTCTTGAAGAGAAGAAGCAATTCAAGCAACAAAACTAAGACAACACACCCTTCAAGAGCTCAAACCAAGCTCAAAAGTGCCTCAGTTCAAAGATGAGAAGGTTTGGTTAAGGGTGTATAGGCAAAGGTTAAGGAATTGTGGCAAAAGAGTAGGACTTTGCTAGAGAGAGAGAGAATTGTAGAGAGAGGAAAAATTTTGATCTCAAAATTTTCTAACCTTTGTAGCTCGACTTTTTCGCACCCCCCTTTCGAGAGGTCGAAATAAGCCCTACAGTTTGGAACCCCGTGGTTCTGAATCTAATCACAAGTGCAATGTGAAATTGATAAACACCAAAGAGTTCAAATCCGACAAATCTTTTGGAAAATTGATTTTGAATTAAATTGCCAAAAATAGACTACTTTGCCAGATACAGAGTTGCCACCTAAATATTTTATTTTGGAAAAATTTAGGAAACCCATGACTAGTACCAAAGGCCACGTGTCGGTCATCATCAAGGTCATGAATTGAGCACCCCCACTTGCCCGATCAAAGATCGGCCTCTGCTAATCATCGTATGATTCTTATCTATATTATATGCTCCTGCTTCGGTTTATTAGGCTAGCATTACTACATGATGCGCGCACACAAGTATAGACTAGTTTGTCCGAATTTGAGCAATTCAATTTCGTGTTTGTTTTTCGAAAAGGGTTTGATTTTGCCACTTAACAAAGTGGGCTTAAAATTTGCGAATTTGTCACTTGACAAAGTGGGCTTGAATGTACATTCATTGAATCATTCCAATTCAAGAAACAAGCCTTCATCCATAGGCACTCAAGTAGTTTTAACAAGTAAGCACTTAGTCTCATGGCAAGCATGCTAGTCATGGTAGTTACTCACACTCATGCAAGTATGCTAAAGCACTAAAAACTGACCTAGTACTCCACGCTAAGATAAAACAAAAGAGTTAGAAAATTGCATGTTCCTAACTATGCCAAATGTCTAATGCAATGCATGCAATAATATAACTAATAGGCTCAACTACTAATATGGCATTTGCAACAATTTGATAACATGCGGTTAAACACGTATTCAAAGAATGTATTTAAACAACAATGTAGTTAGAATGATGTGCCGAGCCTCGATGCATGCAATACAAATGAATGGATGTAAGCATCCAATATGCTAATTGAATTGTGATGCCCCTAATCTAACCATCAAAAGCAGTTAAATAAAAAGGAGAAAGACATGGGATTGGAAGACATGTACATTATTACAACATTAATGCCCTCGCCAAGGAGAATTCGAATGAATAAACTAGCTAAGCTGAACTAGTTAACTAATTATTACAAAACCGAATGAAACAAATTAATTAACTATTATATGCTAATTAATTAAAAAACAAAACTAGTTAAGCTAGTAACTAATTAACCAATCTAATTGATTAAATAATTACAACACTTAACTAATTAGCTACAACTAATTAATTACAACAAAACTATAATTAAATACTAATCAAACTAAACAAGTAATCCTGGGAATGGAGAGATGCATGCATGCTTGGTTTTTACCCGAAAAACATCCACTGTTTTACTTTCAATTGCCTCTGTTACACAACCCTTGCACTGATTTTCCTCTTCCAGATCAACTCTACTATGCTTCAAAAGCATTATGTTCAAAATTCATTGGTGGCCGGCCGGCCACCATTGAGGAGTTGCCGCCCAACACTGATAGCCTGCCAGCCAGAAACAATGGCCTCTGGCCGGCAGGCCACTGATGATCCACCATTCCTTACTGCAACAAAGAGCAAACAGGGAAAAGAGGGGTTATTCTTACAGGTTGTTTGTACTCTATATCCCTCCTTATCATCAAAATAAGCTCAAATGAGTGATACGCTTGGTTCCAAAACCATCAATCGAGCAATTTCATTGCAGATGGCCAAAGAACCAAGGTGTACAAGTTTAATAAATGCACAAACATGACCAAAAGTCATCACCCTATCAAGCATGATCAAGGGCAATGGAGACCTAGAAAACTTGACACATTTCATCACTTTGAGTATGAAATGCCCCAATTTTCCTTGTGTTCAAAGTAATGTCCGATTTGAACACACCAAAACACAACCAATTTCTTATCTTGCACCATTTTAGTTGCAACTTTTAGTTGCTCATTTTAGATTGCCAACAATTCCTTAACCAATTAAGTCCATTGGTGAGTAAGTCCTCTAAAAGAGAAAGAAGTGTCAAACAAGGAGCAGTTTAAGGCAAGAGAGAGGTGTCATGCCATTGATAATGAACCCTCAAAGAAGGATTAAACCATCAAGCACGGACCTCAGCCTCAAACTTAAACAACCCTAAGGTTGAAACAACCCTCAAAGCAAATAAAAAGTCAAGAAATGAAGGAGGTTACAGAGATTAATGAGTGCTGAAAATAAGTGAGAAAAACACTAAAACATGCAATCAACTTAAACAAG
The DNA here is from genome assembly GCF_004153795.1 of Camellia sinensis. Taxonomy (NCBI): domain Eukaryota; kingdom Viridiplantae; phylum Streptophyta; class Magnoliopsida; order Ericales; family Theaceae; genus Camellia; species Camellia sinensis. The sequence goes on from NW_021025931.1 coordinate 157,235, forward strand.
TGGTGCCTAAATGCCTAAAACCCCAAGCTTGTGAGGACTTACACTAGAAGCATACAAAACAAGACTCAAATGCAGCAATAACCAAAAATAGAGGCAAAACAGTCCAAAATAGAGCCTAAAACATGCTAGAATTAAGCTAGAAATAGCTAGAAAAATATGCTAACACAGAGAGCTATCTAGGCTAGCAAACAGGACACAAGGAGGGAAGGCTAACCCCTCCAAATTTGGACTTCAAAACATGATTTTGACCACTGAAAATACTCTAAAATTCAGTTTTCAAAAGCCCAAAAAGAGATAGTTTGAAAGTGGGAAACAAAGGTGGAAAGGCCTTATGAGCAAAGAATAAATAAGGGTGAACCACCCCCTAACCTTAAATGGCCTCTAACCTCCAATTTCAGCCTATAAAAACAAAGTTTTTATAGTTCAAAAACAGTGGGAAAAATATAGAAAAACAAGTATGCAAAGCAAGTTTAAAAAGCAAGTATTATACCTCTTGAAGCAAATATCAACTTCAGGCAACAATTCAAGCCAAAACCACCTTCTAGAGCTCCAAGAAGGCCTCAAGGAACCTCAGCTCAAAGATAACCAACTTTGGTTAAGGAGGTGTAGGCAAAAAAGTGGTGTATATAGGCTAATATGCACAAATTTGCAAGAGAGAGAGAGAGAGAGAGAGATGTTTTGATCCAAAAATTTCAAACCTCAAAAATGGGGGAGGAGACCCCCTATATGTAGAAAAACAAGCATTTGGCTGAGATATATCCATCCCTACACATGTATGAAGATAGAGACAATTGTGGTAATAGCTGGCGCAACTACCACCAAAATATTTGAAAATAAGCATTAATGGTTGGCAGGCCACCAATATTGGCCGGCAGACCACCACAGATGGTCAGCAGACACAAGGGGTTGCCGGCAGCCTTAAAAAGTGGCCGGTTGGCCACCAGGGGTTGTAGGCTTGAATGTTTAGTCTAAAACAAGGCATAGCATGGACAGGGTTTAAAGTCTCAAGGACAAGGCATTTCGCCGAAGATCTCTGGCACAAAAAGGAGCACACACATTCATTATCATCGGGTGTGCAACCAATGACGTCCAAGTCTTGAGGACGGTAAAAAATGGGGTGTCTACGTCCTTCAAACATGAGAGAGAGGTCTCCTATATATAGAAAACATGAATTCTCCTCAACGATATCCAGCCCTACACGTGGGTGCAGATGCATGCATCTGTGCAAACAGCTGGCACAACTGTCACAAAATATCTGCAAAATAAACTGGTGGCTGGCAGGCCACATCAGTGGCCCGCAACCCAAAAGTGATGGCTGGTAGCCCAAAAGGGGCTGCAGGCTTGAAGAACCAAGGCTTGGTCAAAATGAGGCAACAAGAGGTGTAGGGTTTGAAAGGCTCAAAGCTGTGGCATTCCGCTGAGGACTTCAAGCACTTGACGAGTAAATAAACTCATCATCGGGTGTCTATGCGATGGCGTTTAAGTCGTAAAGGCTGTAAAAAATGGGGTGTCTACAATCGTGGATAGGTTTTAGTCACAATATTACTACATTTAGGGACCAAAGAATTTAGTCACGAAATATTTATTTTATTTCATTTTTTGCTACTAACTATTTAGTCGCCCAAATTTTCATTTATTTTTGGCTACTAAATATTTAGTCTCCCAAATTCTCATTAATTTTAGCTACTGAATATTTAGTCGCCAAAAAAGATTATTTTTCATCTTGTTTTTTAGCTACTAAACTATTTAGTCACCTAAAGTCTCATTTATTTTTGGCTACTAAATATTTAGTCACCAAAAGAAATTATTTTCATCTTAATTTTTTTAGCTACTAAACTATTTAGTCACCTAAAGTCTCATATATTTTTGGCTACTAAATGCAAAAAATCTTTGGTTTCTTCCTGGCTACCAAATATTTAGTCACTAAAAATATTGCATTCCTTTTTGGTTACCAATTGGTTAGTTGCCAACAAGTTCAATTTTTTTTTTGGCTACTAAACGTTTAGTTATTATTAATTTCTCCATAACTCGTATTTATTTCATGCAACCTGCAACTTGTATATAAACAAAACAATACATATACCTGTTTCTACTTCACTTTCAACCATCCAAAAATTTGATCTTTTAACATCAAATTTCATACAAACTAAATATAATCCAACCTAAAATAATAATTCCATACAAACAGAGAATCATACAAAAATTATGTGCTCCGTACACACAAAAAAATAAAAATCCACTAGTAATCTATACCACGCCAATAGTAATATGTTTCATGCCAAAAGTAATCTCTACCTCGGATCTAAGGTCTTTGCATCTCCACCTCTCATTGTGCTGCAGCATTTGATCCATAATCGGAGGAAGAGAGTTTTGGGCTAACCCCAAATCCTCTTAAATATCCCTTCTTCCCAAGCACCTATCTTGATATTTCCTCTTGCGTAATCGGTGTTCCATACTAGGAAGACTTGTCCCACACCCTCGCCTGAAATCTCTCTGTCATTGACAAATATAAATATACTAGTGAGATAAATTTATAAAACACTCTAACAAAGATTCAAAGGCTTCTCAAAGTCATCATATAAAAGGAACACAACTCACCAGAAGAGCAATTTAAATATATATGTTCCAAGGGGTTGACATTCTTGGTAAGAAATCATCGTGGAAACATTAAGTTGAGGTGGCATATAGCGATCCCGGGTTTACCCTTGTTATACCGTGATCCGGACATGTGTCCGTGGATGTTAGTAGTTGTTTATTATTTGGTTTACATCCTTTTTACTTCGTAATTGAGTTATAGGATGTGTTGGGCGGGTTTGTTACAGGTTGGTTGAGTTTAGAAACCAAAACTAGCTACCCAGATTTTGACCTGTCCGCTCGAGCGGGGGTTTTGGCGCTCGAGCGGGAATTGCACCCATCCAGTATTTCCTATGCAGTGTTGGACGCTCGAGCGTGGAGTTGGCCGCTCGAGCGGGATTGTGTGAGTGCCGCTCGAGCGAGGAGTTGGAAGCTCGAGCGGGTGGAAACATTAAGTTGAGGTGGCATGTTAGTACACTATTGAAGCATCTAAATAAAATTTTATGGACGACATGCAGATTCCAAAAAAATTTAGATGAAGGTAAACTAACAAGAGTGTAGGATTTTTCTAACCAAGGATAGGCAAATGACATATGGTAGTAGAAAGTAGAATCAAAACCAAAAAGGGAGAGGGAAAAAACATATATAACATAGGAAAATCAGGGAAACTATTTGTATCTGCTAGATAAATTTAATTAATATTCAAAAACTGAACAACCAATTAAACAAAAGTTAGGAGTTGAAGGCACCTTCATAGATTTATACATAGAAAGGTAAGGTACTACACTAAAAAGAACTAAAGAATATCATGGAAATGGGAAAAAAAACACCACCCTGCTCCAATTTTAGGGAAATCATAAATGAAATTACAAGTCTTAAGACTTAGAAAATAGGGAATCAAAATAACAAAGGAACAAACAATTCTGAAAGCAAAGGAAACATATTATGTGCATAGACATAAACCAAGGCAAGCAATTTATCATCATGTGCCTCACTTTCAATTTTTTTTATTTAACAATCCAATATGTTCCTAATGTCACCAAGGAAAAAAAAGTAAACCATAGCCAAATTTAATGATATCTGAGAACAGAAGAACTGGACACCTAAAGAGAATCAATAAAAGAGAGAACCAATCAAACATTCTAGATTCTTGTTTATTCTTTTCTGGCAACGTTAGAATAGATAGTTATGCTATAAAAAAAAAATATGCATTCTAATTAGTCAACCGGATGTTATTCCTAACTTTTATCCTAGAATAGCAAAGTCATATAGCTCAAACATCAGCCATTTTAATACCAGTATGTCATTCATAGTAATGGGTTCATTCCTTCCAACTTTCCTAACAAAATATTATTGTGTGAAAAAGAAAAAAAAAAGGAAAACAAAGAATGGGGAGAGAGAATTCAAATACTACATGACCAACTATAAACAAAGCAATCTTCATCATGCCTTGGTTGAGTGATGTGAGCATATATATTATCTGTGTTGGTGAATATAATATGGAAACACTGTCTATGGTTATACAACTTTGTCTATTTAGGTTGTTCTTATGTAATACCCTATATTGGACAGGTTTTATTAACCTAACTTGGAGGCAAAAGACTGCAAAGAAAATTGAAAGGGACAGGCAACATTGTGCTGCAAAAGGCTGTCGGTGGTATCAAAGGCAGCTGGGTAGACTCTGCTAGAGAGGCTACTAGAAATGCCAAAGAAGTGTTGAAAGCTTTGTCTTTTATATATTTGTGTTTTATTTTGTTGGGATGATTATCTGCTATATATTTTGGTCCATAGCTTACCCCTGCATGCTGTGCAAGGGAGATTACACGATAATTGTTGCGGATTTTTTTAGATGTGTTCATATCCCCAATATGCATCATATAGGGCATATGAACACATTTTATTCCATGACCTGTTTGAATATCCTAGTTTTGGTATAGGGACTTGCATAGCTTAATTATATAGCTTAGCTACATAGTTTTTTGGGCAGGTTCTAGCTATATGTTGTGGTTGTGTATGTAACTTAGTTACACAGTTTTTTTGAGCAGGTTCTAGTTGTGTAATTTAATTTATCCGGCTAGCTGTTCTTGGTGTTGGTTGGTATGTAGATTTTGATGGGATAGGGGTTGGGGCATGTCCCTTGTAATCTTGTAAATTCTTTGCCTTTAATTTATGCAAACAAGCTTTTTGTTGATAAGTATATCGACCATATAAGACTTCTAGTATTATCCCAAAACCATTGTCGAAGAACAACTAGGTAATAAAACATGCAAGATTGATTGATCATATTCTTTCCTCTGAATAGTACTTTTAAGTCGACAAGTTTCCACATATCAAATTCATTTCATAAGGACAAGTTTAATCTAAATATGAGTTTATAACATTGAATGTGGGTAACAAATTTCCTAATAAGAGAATACGTACAATAAGGTACTGGATATAGTATTTAAAATTTGTACGTCACATATAGAAGGATACGGATACAGTGGAGATAAGGAAAAAAATTATTTTTTTCTATATTTATATTTGCAATTTAAATGAATATTACATCCATAAACAATTAAAAATATTTTTATGTGCTATGTATAGCATATCAGCTACTAATGTTACATAACAAAGACTAAAAGCATCCCTAGAAGTTGTAGAAGGGGAGTGGAAATAGCTGTGGAAACTAATAATTTCAAAGCCTTGAAACATTAGCAATCCGCTTTACTGTATGACTCCCCAAGTCAAATGAAAATTCCTGCCAAAGGAATGCATTAGATAGTTTCAAGCTCAATCAACCAACAAATTTTTTTAGCATTTCAATGGTCACTTGGTGATTAATAGTCTGCCTAGACCTGATCACGGAATACAGTAAGACCTTCTCTAAAACTAAGCTGAAACTAGTCTCGGCATGTCACTCTGCACAAAAAAAAAAAAAAAAGAAAAAAAAATTGTGTTAACCAAAAGAGTAGCAAGATTTTAATAATTGAGATAGAGTAGCAATGTAAGCTAATCTGCAAAAAAAAAAAAAAAAAAGAAAAAAAATTGTGTTAACCAAAAGAGTAGCAAGATTTTAATAATTGAGATAGAGTAGCAATGTAAGCTAACCTGTTACTAGTCCAATTGTGAAAATACTACAATATACACAAGAAATAAGACCCAAATTCATACAAATTTAAAATATATATATATATATATCTAAGTTTCTTGCTTCTTATGAGATAAATGATACACCTTATGGCCAATTACTCCTGAAATTACAGCATAATCTACATCTGTAGTAGTTTCTAGAGATGCCAAAACAAGCTTGGAATTGAATATCTATCAACAACCAAGTCAGACAAACTTCAATCAAATGAAATGCATGGTAGATGGAAATAAAGAGTCAAAAAAAATTTCACGAAACATACATTCAAGCTCTTGTTTTCCATGGCTCCTCTAAAACCAATACATGAAATAATTAGTAATTTAAAAGAGGAAAATCATAAAGCACATCAAATATTATGGAAAACAACATACGTGAGAAGCATTGAATATGTTGAGACTTACATGTTAAAATCTGGAACATCAACAATATTGAAAAGATCCAGGCCGTACTGATAACCAATAAAGAGAAAACATAACCCATTAAGCAGCAATTTAACTTGAAATTTAGTAACTAATATGATGAATTGACAATGATTGATGATGATGACAGAAGTGACAAAAATCTGTTATTTTTTGACAAGTAAACAATGAAAGATTATATGACAAATACACCCTTCAATCCCAAATAGCAAAATTTATATCCGGTCAAAAGTTAGCCAATAGAAAATTAATCCTAAAGAATGTCAATATAAGAGTTACATTGAGATGCATCTCCTAAAGCAGGAAAACATACATCCGTCTCAAGACTATTCTCTGCTTCAACAATAGCAGCACCAACAGTGGCCCCTGAAGGCATACGTGCAGCCTTTTAAGCCCTGACATGAGTTTGTTTATTGTCATATGATCCAAAATGCTTTTGACTTTATTTTCTAGCAGACATTGAGTTCAGTGAACTGTAATTGAAACCAGTCTGCTGATATGGCAAGGGGGAAGGACCCGAACAAGACATTGACTTTCATTTTTTAAGATACAAAAGTGCCAAAATGAGTAAATTTATAAAGCAATGTCATTAATGTGAGAAGCCATAGGTGCAGAGAATCTACTTCTTATAGAGGGCAATTAAATATTTAGGACAAAAATAAAAAATAAAAAAACAGGCAAGGTGAAATAATACTTGGAGGAGAATAAAGACATACGTTAACTTTACCAAAAACATTATTAAAAAGTTGTTAATTTTGAAAATTTTACTAGAGTTGTCTTGACCCCAACCTATTTCACAATCTAGGCTCATTTCTTCCCATGTCACACACCTTACAGGAAATAGGTGATAAAGTAGAAAATTTAATTATAAGCCTAGACTTGGAATGGAGGCTCCGAAAGGCTCCATTTGAAACAGAGGCTCTATAATAGTAAGCCTCCACTGCAAAAGAAGGTTTTTGCCATTGCAAATTTTATAATAACAACAATACATTAAAAAAATAATTGGCCTTTATATAAAACTCAATTTTGAAAAGTTACTTGATTGATATTCAAAGTTTCTTCAATTATGATTATCTACAGAATATATACTTGTGTCTTGTATTTTATTATACAGGAATGTTCAAATGAGTTTTCAGAGCTAGTGGTTACATAATTTTTGTATGATGTCATTCACACCTTACAACTGGAAACTTAACATTTTCCATTTGCTTTCATCTCAAAATTTATTTGTATCACTCTAGAAAGACTGAAATAACCACACACACACACACACACAGAGAATAATAGTTTAGGGTGATGCAAATAACACTCACTTATGTTTCTTGATAGCATTATCAAATTGACTGACCATCAGTGGAAATGACACCTTAATACTCTACAATAAGAAAATACCTTGAGCATACTTTATCAGGAGTGAAAATGAAAGCACGCTAAAAAAATACTAGGAGGAAAAAAATGAAAATTTGAATTTCAACAGCATTCGAAATACAAGAAATACCTGAGATTGAAAGCTAAATGTAAAAAGAATCTAATTGCTACTATATATATATATATATATACACATAGCATCAAGTAAAGCAATTTTGATAGTGACATTTTAAAACAAAGACACTTGTGTTTTAAATCACAATTACTCCTCAAAAATTGAAATTTGTTCCTAAATAATAATAATAATCCCAATAGAGAAGAGGCTTACCTAGCCTTAACCCCATTTGTGGAAATGTTGTTTCTGTAACAGGTAGGTATCTAGATATATAGAGATTGAGATACAGAGAAAGAGGGTTCTTACTTCTAACCAGTGAAAGAGAAATGAGAGATGGTGACGATAACGATGATATGGCCACAATTCTGGTGATCAAAGAGAGAGCCAGCTCCTAAAGCCCCCAAAGCAAGACACGCAGCCGCAGGGATCCCAAATTTTTAGTTGATAAACTCAATTGCCTTACTGAACCCAAATTCTTCCCTCAACAAAAACAAAGAGAACTAAAAAATTAGCAAGACAATCTACCAATGCAACTCCAAATTTATTGCAATTTGAAGAAATCAAACCAAAAACAAGGTAAACTGGAAAGTAAACTAAATAAATCATATAAACCCTAGAGCAAAAGTGAGAAATAGGGAAATAGAGGAAGGGAGAGAGAGAGAGAGCCTACCTGTTTGTATTGCGGTGGTGGCGATGTGCGACTTACGGTGGCCAACAGTGGTGAGCGACTACAGGGAGGTGAGGTTTGTGTGTGTGTGTGAGAGAGAGAGAGAGAGAAGAGAAGAACCCTTGTTTTCAAAAATACTGAAAAGAACTAGGTGCCAATCTTTTAATATTTCCCTCTAAAATTTTATATATCTTTGGCGACTACACTTGTTGTTTGTCGCCAAAAGTTAATTTATAATGACTGATTTATTTGGTAGCCAAACATTTAACTAACAGCGACTAATATTTTAGTTGTCAAAAGTAACCATTTTGGCGACTATACATATTTTGGTCATCAAAAAGAAATATTTATCGACCAAATTTTTCGTCACCAAAGATAAAAGTAAAATCTATAATTTTTATTTAGTGACTAAATTATTTTAGTAGGCAAAAAACACCTTATAGCGACTAAAAATTTTTTAGTCATCAAAAATAAATATTTGCCGACCAAAACTTTGGTCGCCAAAGTTTAATAGAAAACATTATGCTAACTTTTCGGGCGACTAAATTTATTTTAGTAGCCAAAAATTGGTATACCATGACTAACAAAAATTTTAGTAGCCTAAAACATGATCTAATGCCGACTAAAATAATGATTAGTTGCCTATTGTGACATATTTGACGACTAATTTTTTTTAGTCACCAATAATGAAGATACAGCTACTAAAAAAAATTAGTAGCTAAAAACCATATTCAACGGCGACCAATGTAATTTTTAGTCACCTATTCTACAACTTTTGGCAACTAAAAACAATTTAGTCGCCAAAAGTGTAAATTGTTGTAGTGAACCCACATTAAAAAATAATCTTGCTAGAACAAGAGATGTCCCAAAATCTTCGAAGGTTAGGTTGGCTATCCATCCAAATATAATAATAAAGAATGTAATCCAATCACAAATGGAAATGAATGAATCAATTAGGCAACTCCAACACAATTAAGGTCAATACCAAATGAGGACCCAAATGACATACATGATATAGTTGTGGACCATTGTCATGAAAGCAAGCAACCAACAGTCAAACACTAAAAGGCCTTGCACCACTGCACAGGAAATAGAAAGTAAGAAATTCGAACAAAAATATGCATATGCAAGAGCTAAGATAAATCACATGAGAAGTCATAGAAGTAGAGATGAGTCTTAGTGTGAAACCTAAGATGAGGTGAACATAAGTTCCAAAACCATTATAGATGTTGGGGTCATCTTCAAAAACTTCAAGATCGAAGTACCTTGTCTCAAACAGAAATTATAAGTAATTAACTTGACTATGCACAACAATTATTGAATTTTTGAAACCCAAATAAATATGAAATAACTTAATTCCAAAGTATACCCCAAACTTGTTAATGTATATGCAAAATATTTTTGCATTCTTGACTGGTAAGATTGCTTTTTATCATTAAATCTTACTTGCTTAATTCATGAATGCTTTACATGTAAGCTTTGTCTCTTTGTGGCAAATATAGAAGATGAAAACTGATAATTTAAACTTTACTTGCCTTAAGCTCAAGTTTCCTCAGTGATCTTGCAATGCCCTTGGAGCGATTACCATCTGCATCATCCTATAGGTAGGATAAAAGACATTACTCTGAAGCATCATATTAAAATTCAAATAGAAACAAGGGAATATATTACTGAAAAGCACATGATATAATCTTATTGCCAATAAAATAGCCCCATCATACATCTTAAAAACTAATATTTTCCCTCCAAATATTAACCATTAGATCTATTCACCTCCAAATTTTAATTTTATTTTTGCTTTAGATAGATGGAAAAATTTTTTAAAAAAAATTATTTAAAAAAATCAAGTTTTCTCCAAGCCAAGACTTTTCTCCAACCCCTCTAAAGTAATGTAAATCTGCTTATAGCACATGTGAGATCAGAATAAAAGATACCATGAGACAAAATGTTAATACACCTAAAATTAAATCAGATCGCAAACAAATATATGATTAGCATGGATATTGCAAGTTTCCAAAAACACCTCTACTATTTGAAAGTTGATTTCAAAAAGGACTATTTTTTCTCAACCATTCAGAATAATTTAATTAGACAAACTAACAAATACTCTTGAGGATGATTTCTTACCTAAAAGATTTTGTGATGGGAACCAACTGTTGAATCATCTACATCACTAATTAACTAGTCATGGATCCATGTATATGGTTGTATACTAAGGGAAAGAAAAAGAATTGAACATACTTGCTGAAATGCTGTCCCAATTGGCCTTAAGATTTTTACTACCCTCTCTTCAGAAAAACTTAGCACATTCTAGGCTTCTGGAGGAAGCAAATCCTTTGTTGATCCATATGCATAAACAACATAGGTGGCGCCTTGATATACAGAATCCTCAATTTTAACAATTGTATGCCTTAAGATATTGAATAAATGGTAATTGGATGTAAACCAATTTGTATCTACAAAACCAAGTGACCTGGATAATTTCTTGGCTAAAAAAGAACTCATAAAACCAAACCAAACCAAGCATTAAGTCCCATCACAAGAAACTCAAAAACAAAAAATTAATTAATTAATTAATTAAAATTCAGAAACATTAGGAACTTCCTATTTAAAAGTCAAGTGCCATCACATTCTAGTGCAATAATCAGTGCCATCACTTGTGGAAAGATTGCTTTAAAGCTTTTACCTAGACAATATATGTTACAAAAGGACTATAACATTTTTCAAATGTACATAAAATTTTCAAGATCTTCTTTGATAAGTTGAACAAGAATCATGACTCCTATGACAAGAATCCAGTAGGCCTTAAGAGATACAACAATAATTTAATAATCAAAGACGGGTAGCTGTTATGTGTTATAGTAGACTTGAATAAATGAGAACTCAAAAACTGAAACTAGAAACTAGATTTAATTTGCATATGTAGCATTTTACATTGTGGAAGGAAAGGGAGTTAAAAATTACATTAACAGGACATAAGCTTAAAACACTGATTAGATATTAACTGTAATACTCTATAAAGTAGCTTAAGTAGTGAATATAGATTGAAAAACATGTAAATATTCTCAAGCCCCATGAAACCATGGTAAATGAAGTATCCGACAAGAAATATGTGTAAGAATTTTTCCTAAATATGGCTTAATGTGGCTTATGCATGATTATACTAGATTCACCTCATTAAGTAAGATACGTGTACATCAATTAGATGATGACTAATTATTGATGAATGCACCTATATATACAATGTATAGAAAACTAATGCTAATGCATTGAATGTGATGGATTCATTATGAATGAATCTTAGAGATGCATTATGTATCTATTATGAATATGTAAGACACATAAATCTATCTAATGAATTCATTAATATAGAAGATGCATTATGTATCATGAATGTATAAGATACATTTATCTATTTAATGAAGTTCATTGAATGAATGGATTCTTTGATGGGAAGAATACTAGTATAAATAGTGTAAGGTCCCAAACAATACTCTCCATGAAAAACTTAAGTTGTCGCCATAAGAAGGCTCCCATCGCCTAGAGAGAGAGAAGTGGTTTGAAGATCTTAGACAAGTCAAGAACTTAAATATCAAGGTCTTCCATTCAAGGTTTCTTTTTCTTGCAAGAGGATTGCATACTATCATGGATCAAGGTATGTATTTACTTAAGTTATATAATAGAAATTCATATAGTTTTCATGTATAGAATTGAATCTTTGATGGTCTTTAGTTTATGTTCCGCAAAGTTTTCTATCAATTGGTATCAGAGCATAGTTCTCAATTCTGATGCATGAAACGTATAAGTATGAATTTCATTTTATATTGATGTTTGGTGTAACAAGTGCAAAACCTTGATTTACACTTGTCAAATTTTATTTTTATTTTTGGCCAATCTTTTATTCTATTGATATTAAAATAAAAATTAAAAATTATTGAACAAGGGGTAATTAAGATAATGTTTTATGCACTTATAATGTTTTGTTACACACCTTATGAGTTGAAACATTGTTGATCAGCCCAACGGAGGTTCAACACTATGTATATTTGAACAACCGAGATGATTAGTATAATAAATATAGCAATAAGTTTTTCTGCCCAACGGTGATAAACTTTTCATGTGCTTTAGTTAATAAAATAAAATAAGAGACATTTGAGTTTTTCTGCCCAACGATGATAAACTCGTTACGATCTTAATGATTATTTTATTTTATTTTATGTTGTTTATTTTTATTAGTCATCTCATTTACTTTTATGAATTGTTAAAATATATTGTTATTCGGCCCAATGGAAGGATAACTTGATTTCGTATCTAACTAATTATGTTTTATAGTTAAATATATTTAACTTGTGGTGTTATTGTTATGAGATATGAAAGTAGTTTTCTTGATTATATTATGTAATGGATATTATGTGTTTGCAACATTGAATCCTACTGCCATTAATAGTTACTTGTCTGATATTAAACCTTTGAGTGGAACTAATTTTCAGAAATGGAAGGAATAAATTGGAATTATTTTGGGAATTATGGATTTAGACTATGCATTAAGAGAGCCAACTCCTACAAAGCCTAATGATACAAGTTCTAAGGAACACATGGCTTTATATGAAAAATGGGAACGCTCTAATCGATTAAGTCTAATGATTATGAAAGGCTCAATTACGCCTGCAATTCAAGGAGCAATCCTTGTTTCTGAAAGTGCTGTGAGCTATATGAAATCTATTGAAGAACAATTCATTGGAACTTCTAAATCCCTTACTAGTACTCTCATGATTAAAATGATGACAATGAAATATGATGGTTTGACTGGTGTTCGTGAACATATCTTAAAGATGAATGACATGGCCTCTCAATTAAAGGGAATGGACATGGAAATTTCTGAAGGTTTTCTTGTTCATTTCATTATGACTTCTCTTCCTGCACAATCTGGTCCTTTTAAGATCAATTATAATACACAGAAAGATAAGTGGAAGATGAGCAAGTTAATTGCCATGTGTGATCAAGAAGAAGAGAGGCTTAAAGCTGAAAAGCCTGATATGGCTCACCTTACCACTTTGGGTCCAACCAGAAAAATTTTCAAGAAAGGCAAAAGTAAGAAGAAGAAGAATGCAAATGATGAAACTCACAAGGCTAATGAAGAAAATAAGATTCGATGCCATTTTTGTCGAAAGAAAGGTCACATAAGAAAGGATTGTCCAGGTTTTAAAAGTTGGTTGGACAAGAAAAGTAACACTCAATGCTTTGTGTCTTATGTATCCCTTTTAGTAGATGTTCACCAAATTCTTGGTGGATTGACACTGGTGCAAGTATTCACATAACAAATTCCATGCAGGGATACCTTACAAGTCAGAAACTAAAATAAAAGAGAACGAACCATTACGGTTGGGAATGGAATAGAAGTGGACGCTGAGGCTATTGGCACCCTCCGTCTAACTTTATTCGGATCAAAATGAAGATCTTGAGACACTCTACCTTTTTCTCAAAGACACTAGGATGGAGAACTCAATGGATCTGGGTGAAAATGCAGAAAGAATATGAGTTTTAGAGAGAGAAACTCAAGATCTAGGGTTTTGGAGAGTTTTAGAGAGAGAGAAATGAATAAAAAAGTGATGTAAAATGTGGCTATTACGAACTGATATACACGTGGTCTGCTTGAACATGAGAAGTGACGCTCGAGCGCGGGAAATTGTTTTGTGATGAAAAATAAAATTTAGAGACGAATAAAATTTTCGTCACCTATTGTTTTATTTGATTTTAAGCATTTGGTGACGAAATTTGGTTTTCCTCTCTAAAAATAATACATTTGGAGACGAAATTATTTCCTCTCTAAATTTTTTTACAATGGTGACGACAAATTTCATCTCCAAAATGGCGCCAAATCTTCCACCAAATTTTCCAAGGGCGGGAAATTGTTTTGTGACGAAAAATAAAATTTAGAGACGAATAAAATTTTCGTCACCTATTGTTTTATTTGATTTTAAGCATTTGGTGACGAAATTTGGTTTTCGTCTCTAAAAATAGTACAATTGGAGGCGAAATCTTATTTTCATCACTAAAACATGTATATTTGGAGACGAACTATTTTTTCGTCACGTGTTTTTGTCACCATAGACCTTTTTTGTTGTAGTGGATACCTTATAAGTCGGAAACTAAATAAATGAGAACGAATAATTACGGTTGGGAATGGAATAGAAGTGGACGCTGAGGCTATTGGCACCCTCCATCTAATTTTAGACTCTGGTTTCATTTTCGATTTAGTAAACACAACTTATGTTCCTGTTTTTACTAGAAACCTAATTTCTGTTTCACAACTTGATTCCTGTGGTTATGAATTTAAGTTTGGAAATAATAAAGTCTCCTTATTCCACAATTCTCATATGATTGGTTCTGGTATTTTATATGGTAATCTTTATTCATTGAATTTAGATTCCAGTTATGCACAATCTCTTTTATCCTTTAATGTAAACGACTTGGTAAATGAAAAGAGAAAGCGAGTGAATGAAAATTCATCCATGTTGTGGCATAAGCGTTTGTGCCACATATCAAGAGAAAGGATGGAACGTCTTATTAAAGATGGAATTTTAAGTTCACCTGATTTTTCTGATTTTAGTACTTGTGTGAATTGCATTAAAGGAAATACACAAAGACAGAGAAAAAGGGTGCTACTAGGACTACTGAATTATTAAACAGAGTTCATACTGATATATGTAGTCCCTTTACTGTTCCAACTATTTCTGGACATAAATATTTTATTACTTCTATTGCTGACTTTTCAAGGTATACTTATGTGTATCTTATTCGTGAAAAATCAGAAGCACTGGATATGTTCAAACTCTATAAAGCTGAAGTTGAAAATCAACTTGACAGATAGATTAAAAGTGTAAGATCTGATAGAGGTGGTGAATATTATGGTAGATTTACTGAGTTGGGTCAAAATCCAAGTGCTTTTGCTTTATTTTTGGCTGAGAATGGTATTGTTGCTAACTACACAATGCCTGGTACACCTGAGCAAAATGGTGTAGCTGAGTGACGAAACCGTACTCTTTTGGACATGATGAGAAGCATGATGAGTAACTCTTCTTTGCCAGATTATTTGTGGGGTGAAACTTTAAAAACTGTTGTACATGTTCTTAATAGGGTTCATAGTAAGGCTGTGCCTATAACTCCTTATGAGTTATGGGTTGGTAGGAAACTTAATTTGAATTATTTACATGTCTGGGGTTGTAGGTTGTGCCTGTAACTCCTTATGAGTTGTGGGTTGGTAGGAAACCTAATTTGAATTATTTACATGTATGGGGTTGTCCTGCTGAAGCAAAAATTTTCAACCCACAAAGAAAGAAATTAGACCCTAAAACTATAAGTTGTTATTTCATTGGATATCCTGAGAGATCAAAAGGTTTTAAATTCTATTGTCTCACTCATAGCACAAGAATTGTTGAAACTAGAAATGGTGTGTTCTTAGAGGATGAAAACATTAGTGGGAGTATGAATCTCAAAAATATTTCTTTGGAGGAAAATTGTGATTTTACGCCTTCCACGATTATCCAAGAAAATATTGTACCTGAACCTATTGGTAGCTATTGGTACACAAGAAATTTTTCACATTGGAAAAGAAGTTGTCCCAGTTGCAGAACAACCTTTACGCAGATCACAAAGAGAAAAGAAACCAGCCATATCAGATGACTATGAGGTTTACCTAAATGAGTGTGATATAGGCTTGGAGAACGATCCTGTTTCTTATGCCCAAGCCATGAAAAATGGAAATGCAACTCAATGGTTAAATGCCATGAAAGATGAGTTAAAATCCATGAAAGACAACAATGTCTGGGATCTTGTAGAATTTCCTAAGGGAGCCAAAACTGTTGGATACAAATGGATTTTTAAAACCAAGCGTGATCCTGAAGGCAATGTCGAAAGATACAAGGCCAGATTAGGTGCTAAAGGATACACACAAAAAGAAGGGATAGACTATAAGAAAACTTATTCTCCTGCTTCTAATAAAGATTCCTTGAGAATAGTCATGGCCCTAGTAGCTCATTATGATTTAGAGTTACATCAAATGGACGTTAAAATAGCTTTTTTGAATGGTGACTTGCATGAAGTAGTCTAGATGGACCAACCTGAAGGTTTTCAGGATGAAAGAAAGGAAAATATGGTTTGTAGGCTTAAGAAGTCCATATATGGTTTAAAGCAGGCATCTCGACAATTGTATCTTAAATTTCATGAAGTTCTCACCAAATTTGATTTTAAGGATAATGTGGTTGATCAATGTGTCTACCTTAAAATCAGTGGGAGCAAGATGCATTATAGTTTTGTATGTTGATGATATATTGCATGGTAACAATAATTTGGGAATGATACATGAGACAAAGAAATTCCTTACGAGAAATTTTGAAATGAAAGATCTTGGTAAAGCCTCTTTTTTCATTGGGATAGAAATTCACCGAGATAGGTCTCGTGGTATTTTAGGATTGTCCCAAAGAGCCTATATCGAAAAGGTTCTTAAAAGGTTCAACATGCAAAACTGTTCAAGTAGTGTTGCCCCTATAGTTAAGGGTGATAAATTTAGTGAATTTCAATGTCCCAAAAATAATTAGAAAGGGAACAAATGAAAGAAATTCCTCATGCCTCTGCAGTTTGGAGCATTATGTATGCTCAAGTTTGTACACGTCCTGACATAGCATTTGTAGTTGGTATGCTGGTTCGATACCAAAGCAATCCCGGACTTGATCATTGGAAAGCAGTTAAGAAAGTGTTGCGATATTTACAAGGCACTAAGGATTACATGCTCACTTATCAAAGAACAGACAACCTTGATGTGGTTGGTTATTCAGATGCTGATTATGCTGGATGTAAAGCCACTCGAAAGTTCACTTCTGGGTACATTTTTATGCTTGCTAATGGACCCATTTCATGGAAGAGTCATAAGCATACTCTGACAGCTTCTTCCACTATGGAGGCAGAGTTCATAACATGTTATGAAGCCACATGTCATGCAGTATGGCTAAAGAATTTCATATCTGGACTACAACTTGTCAATTCAATTTTGAAGCCCTTACAGATTTACTATGATAATGATGCTGTTGTGCAGTTCTCCAATACTAACAAAACTTCAGGAGAATCAAAGCATATTAATATCAAGTATCTAGTTGTTAAAGAAAGGGTTTTGAATCAGACTGTTTCCATCTCTCATATTGGTACTACACTCATGTTAGCAGATCCTTTAACTAAAGGTCTCACACCTAAGCTCTTTCAAGAACATGTTGCGCACATGGGCTTAGTAGAAAGTTTATCATGTTTAGACTTGAAATAAGTGTATTATGTTCGTGAAATGAGTGTGTTATGAGTGTATTATGTTTGGTTAGCTAGGACCCTCACCAGTCTCTCCTCATACGAGACATCCTCGTCTACCTCTAAATCGGTCCAATCCAATACATGCGATGGATGTGGCTCATACTTCCGAAGCATGCTAATATGAAACACATCATGGACTCCGGAAAGTTGTTGCAGCAATGCCAAACGATAAGCTACATGTCCAACTCGCTCAAGGAGCTCAAATGGCCTAATAAATCGAGGGGACAACTTCCCACTCTTTCTGAACCTCATCAAACCCCTCCTAGGTGATATTTTCAAAAAAACATAATCTCCCACCTCAAAACACAAAGTTCTCCTCCTACAGTCAACATAACTTTTTTGATGACTCTAGGTCGTAACTAACCGCTTACCGATGAGTGTCACTGCAAGCCAAGTGGGAGATTGTAAGAATTTTTCCTAAATATGGCTTAATGTGGCTTATGCATGATTATACTAGATTCATCTCATTAAGTAACATACGTGTACATCAATTAGATGATGACTAATTATTGATGAATGCACCTATATATACAATGAATAGAAAACAAATGCTAATGCATTGAATGTGATGGATTCATTATGAATGAATCTTAGAGATGCATTATGTATCTATTATGAATATGTAAGATACATAAATCTATCTAATGAATTCATTAATATAGAAGATGCATTATGTATCATGAATGTATAAGATACATTAATCTATTTAATGAAGTTCATTGAATGAATGGATTCTTTGATGGGAAAGAATCCTAGTATAAATAGTGTAAGGTCCCAAACCATACTCTCCATCAAAAACCTAAGTTGTCACCACAAGAAGGCTCCCATCGCCTAGAGAGAGAGAGAGAGAAGTGGTTTGAAGATCTTAGACAAGTAAAGAACTTAAAGATCAATGTCTTCCATTCAAGGTTTCTCTTTCTTGCAAGAGGATTTCATACTATCATGGATCAAGGTATGTATTTACTTGAGTAGTATAGTAGAAATTCATATAGTTTTCATGTATAGAATTGAATCCTTAATAGTTTTTGGTTTATGTTCCGCAAAGTTTTCTATCAATATGAACCTGTAATAGCAGAGGAGTGATGATATCCAGAAGACACTTTAATAATTTCTTGGGAAGTCTAGAAACTTTGAGGGGCTCCTGCATTAATAATACAACTAGATTACATCGTCAATTCAAAACGAACTTCAATGGAAACATTACAAATAACAATCAGCACAATGACATCACTTTTTCCTTTTTATTGGTTCTAAAATAGTCAAAGAAGATATTGAGTGAAATTAACCAAAATAAACAGAAGTAGAAAAATAATATGTAGTTTGAGTGAGGAATTTATGCAAACATGTGTAAAACATTGTAAAAAAACACAACCAAAATACAAGATTAATAAACCCCATTTGATATTTTGAATCCATGAATCAAGATCATCCTATCATTAAAAAAAATAAAATAAAATAAAAAAATAAAAAAAATAAATAAATAAAATCAAAATTCCAATCATTTATCAATGGCGGCGTGTGGGTTGATTTGGATGTGGGTTTGGGTGAAGGTATGCGAATAGAGCGAAAAAATCCTAGAGGCCGAAATTGGGAGAAGAGAGATAGAGATAGAGAAACACACACACATAGTGAAAAATATAAAGGACATACTTGGTGGTAGTGCTTCGACGGTGGATTGTGCTACGAGATAAGAAGAGAATGGTTGCTAGTTTGCGATGGTGACATCAATGGCGATGGTGGTCGTTGAGGCAATGGTGAGCGGCGATGGCCATTTGATGATGTGCGACGATGAGCGACGATGGAAGAATGACAGACACTATGTGGTCCTATGTGACATTGAGAGAAGTGACGGTAGTGACTCTGTGAGTGAGAGCAAGAGAAAGAGAGAACCTGATTGTGAAGAAAAAAAAGCCGCGAGAAAGATACAAAATAATGGCACATATTAGTAATTTGTGGAATATTATTTTATATAAAAATAAAATTGGAAAAATATATACAATCACACTTCTAATAGAAATAAGATGTTTTAAATTTCTCTTGTGTGATCTTTAATTATTGTAGTAGTGTATATATAATCACACGTAAATTAGAAGATGTGATTAAAAAAATATATATAACGACACTTTGTTGAAAAGTGACATAAAAAATAAATATAATCACATGTTAATTAGAATGTGTGATTAAGGCCAAGTTTGGCATGACCTAAATAATACAAAAAGTCAAAAAGTCACTATCCTATTTAAGTCACATCATCTTATTTAAATCACATCACCTCTCTAACACATCACATCAAACCCAACCCAAACCCAACCCATATAAGCCAATAAGTCAAAAAGTGCACTGTTTTAGAACATTCCAAACCAACCCTAAATATATATATAATATCACACTTAATTAGAAAGTGACATAAAAAATAAATATTATCGTATTCAATCAAATTAAGTGTAATTAAAATATCAATCTAATTTTTTTTTATCACACTTCCAATAAAAGTGAGATATTTTTATTTGTCAAAATATAATCTTTAACTATTTTTATACTAGTGTTAACATTTAATGTTGATAATGAATAAGTTTAGCCTAATTGTTAAAAACCTCAGGGGGATCATAACAAAAGTATTATGATTAATGTGCTAAATAAGATAAGGCAAGGATATTTTAAGTATTGACAATTGAAAAAAGAAATCTGATTTATAGGTCAGTAGATCCACTCAATATTATTGGCCCGTAAGTGTCCCAAATTATTTGATGCTCTGGGGAAAACTTAGGTGGTGTTTTAACATTGTTTTTATTAATTAAAATAATTTTAACACAAAAAAAAAAAAGAAGAAGAAAAAAAAGAGAAGTGATAAGCATATAGATTTTTTAAAAAAAGGTAAATTATATTAAATCCCCTCAAACTATTGATCATTGACACTTTACCCCTTAATGTTTTAAACCCAATAATTACCCCTTTAAACTATTTGAATTTGAACATTAAATTTTTCTATTAGTCATCTTTTAGATATAGGGATAAAAAATTGTTAGGTGTAATGCACATGATACTTATATTAAATTTTTACAAAAGATAAAATAGGATAATTTGATTATAAAATTTAATATCATCATGGACACACTACTTGACAACTTTTCATCCAAATATCTAACAGATGACTAACAGAATGATTTAATGTTTAAATTCAAATAATTTGAGAGCAATAATTATTGAGTTTAAAATATTAAAAAAATAAAATATATGATCAATAATTTAAAGGAATTTAATATAATTCGTCCTTAAAAAGATAGATAAAATGGATGTGAATGTGACAACGGCGTGGGCCCTCACTCACTTCTACAGAGATCACAAAGTTGGGAGAGTAAAAAACGTTTCACCTAAACTATAGAGTTTTCTTTGTCTAGATTTTTCAAATTTGACCTGGGTTATTCAAATTCAAATATAAATTAATATTTATTTTTAGTAATATATCAAATATATTAATTTATTTAAATAATTTCTTTTTTCTATATTTACACATTTTTTCATAAAAAACTAAAAAATAATCTAAAACATACTAATTTTTGTTTACCTCATTTTTTAATAAAATAATAAAAAAATTATTAAAATAACATATTCTCAAACGAGACCTTATAATTATGAGAAATGAGATGCTAAACGTAACATATAGCCTTTGTTCGGGAAAAATGGGTTGATTTTTTGAATTTTTAGCTTTTTGACTATTTTAATGTAAGCTAAAAAGTCTCATTTAGGATAGGCTTTTTGGTTTTTTTGAATTTTGTGAGAGAAAAAATAAAATGATTATAATTTGGATATGACATTTTATTTTATTGACTTTTTAACCTATTTTAACTTTTTATGATTAAAATAACCTCAAACTTACGTGCCAAACATAACCACACTATATAAATTTGCTCATAGTAATCCTTAAAATAGTGTGTATGACGGTCAAATTTTAATTTTTAACTTTTGCAAATTGTCTATTACTTGATAGTGATGGTCAAATTATTATATTTCTCTATTGTACTCTTTTTACTTTATTATATATAGTCTTATAAGATTACTCATTGACAGCAATGTTAGAAATGGACAACAAAAAGTATTGTCAAAATTATCTAAAATCAAGTACTGTTGTCATAAAATCTTAATGAAATTTAAAAAATTATAAAGTGTGTGTCACTAGTTTTTTCTGGCCGGCCATAATGAAATTAAAAAAAAAATTAAGATTAAATTACAAATACAACTTATAAAATTTATTAAATTTACAATTTCTCTAGTTAGAACAACTAGAACTACAAATCTTCTAGTGAAATAATAATTTATTATGCATTTATTTTAAATTTTTTATATCGTACTTAAAATTATGATTGTCAATCACTTTCAATACTAAAAAGATTCGTCAAATTTAATATCCATCGTACATGTAATCTGATTAATAAAATTTGTAATTAAATATAAAATTTTGAGTCCATAAAATAATAATATCAATCCTATCGTATAACCCCGTTAATTAAACTTTTGGCTAAGACGCTATTTGACATTCCTACAAAAATGTTTATTTTTTATTTTTTAGTTACATTGCCCTTTTATTTTTTTAGATATATTTTAATAAAAATCAAAAAAATATAAAAATCATACCAAACAGCCACTAATGTGTATAAGAGTGATGGGAGTGATGTTTTTGCTTATGTCATGCGGGTCGTGTAACCGACAAAACCACACGAACAAAATACATGAATGTTGACAAACGTGGCAACTCACAGACCTAGACATAGACCCAGCCACTTTGAGTAGCTACTATAAAACGAGAAACTATGATTGGAGTTACTTTGATTAGAAAGCATCCAATCTTTGACTATGACTGCTTTGAGTCTTTAATTTATCCGAAGAATGTTTCCGACTCTCAACTGATTGCGCCTCCAGGACCATTTATTAATTATACGGACAAATTACAAAAACATTCTTTTAAATTTATTTAAAATATAATTTATCATCTATAATTTTAAAAATTATGATTCTGTTTGTCATAACTTAAAAAAGTTAAAAATTAAAAAAGTTACTATCTTATTTAAGTTATATTATATTTCTACCATATCACTTTAAATCCAACTCATACTTCATAAAAAATAAAAAAAATGCACTTATTTAGAGCATCCTAAACCACTCTTATACCTCATCTTTTAAAATTTTTAATTTCATAACAAATTATTCATTTTATTAAAAAATTATTAAATTAATTAACAATTTTTAATTATATTAAAATTTTATTTTAATTAATAATTCAGTTAATTTTATCAATATATAAGAGAGCAACTAAAAATGTTATTTTTTAAATAATTTTTTTAAATAAATTTTTTTAATAAAAAGGTATTTGTAATTTTTCAACTTATAAAGGATAATTTATATTTTAAGTAAATTTTAAAAAATATATTTATAATTTATCCTAAAATAAAAGATAAAATTTTATTTTTTTTCCCCTTAAATTTATATCTATAATATATATATAATGAATTAATGTAAACTTTTCATTTAAAAATGAAATATTTATAAAAATGATATGGCACATTATTTTTAAAATATTTTCTGTATATATATTATAATAAAATGCTAACTACCAAGACTTGAACACACACACACATAAAAATATATATATATATATACATATTCATTTTTAATATGAGTCCTACCATAATAAAAAATAAATACAAATAAAACAATATTTTTCTTCAATATTTTCTTTAAAATATATATATATATATATATATTTTCTAAATTTTTTGATCCTTAGTATGACTAAATTGTCTCTAAGATTGCAAATTTTCTTATTTCATTTGTAGTTTATTTTGGTGCATCTTATGTACAACTTATACCTCCTCTTGTTCCCTTTTTCATTTTTACATATTTAAAAAATGAGGAGTGATGGAGACCACCTCCATTCACCACCCACAGCACCCCACACGCATGTGACAGGTGGTGATTGGAGGACAAGGGAAACAAAAAAAAAAAAGGAAAAGAAAATCCAACCAATGAGAGAGAGAGAGGGGGTCAAAGGGGATGGAAAAAAAAAGAGGTCTTAGACATTTTTGTTAAAAAATTATTGGTCCACTAAACAAAATGAAAGAAAAAAAAGATGGACAAGTAAATGTGTGGAGAGAGAACTATACATGAGTATCTGATTGATAATAAAACCATACATGACCAACTTATCCCAACAATGCCAAAACTATGTGACTAATTTTGTTATATTTTTTCAAAAAATCAGACTAGCTCTAAAAAATAATATGTGATACACTTTTCATTAGTATGAATAAAAAAATTAATTGCAAGAATTTAGTCCAAAATCACGTAGTGACTATCTGGGCTTACAGTATTTGTTTGTGCTGTCCATTTTTAAAAATTCTATCTATTTATTTATTTTTTGGGTTCAATTCGATTTTACTTTTTCATAATCGTTGGATTATGTAATAAAAATTATCCATTACAATCATATAATGAAGACCATCCCAATTAGTGGCGGGGCCACCATGTGACCAGGGGGTCATGTGTCCCCTGGATTTTATTTTATTTTATTTTATTTTTTGTACATATGTATGTAATAAAATTTCAAACAAAAATAATACTTAGAATAAAATGTCAATGGCATTTTTAAATTTATGAAAACAATAGTGATTGTTTTATTGAAAATGAAGTGACTACAATGAATTATATTTTTATGTATAAAAATTTTGTGAAAAAATTTCAATATAAAAGTAATATCTATCATTATTGATATGCAAGTATAATCAATCTTACTATATATATATATATATATATAAATTACTAGAGTAATAGTTATATTTGCATGAAGAGTTCATCCTTTATATGTTGTTTTCTTATTGGTTGGTGATATCATATGTCAATAATGACGTGATATCACTATTATATGAAATTTTTATTCAAATTTTGTAAAAATTTGATTTATCTTACTATTACATAATTTATTTTAAGACTTAAATATATGACTTTTTTACATTGTACATGATACGCTAGTTACACGCAATATTTTCTTTTCGATTTTACTCGAAATCAATTATAAAATTTTATTTCAAATACTTTTGTAATAATTTATTTAAGTTTTTGTACTTAATATTAATTCAAAAATTATTATTATCTTCTTATTGTTGGTTATGGGAAAAAAAAATTAAAGTTGTAATCAATAAGTGGCCTTTCTGATTTAGTTTCTTAACTCCACCACTGATCCCAATCCCAATAAAATAACTTCCACACATAAGAAAAAGTTGTGTAAGATTTTACGATTAAATTTTGTACAGTCAAAATTAAGGAATACTGTTTAGAGACCAAAATGCACCTACAATGACATAAGGCCCACAATGTGTGCATGGGATCAAGTTGACAAAGCACTTAACATATAATTGTGAGTAAATTAAAAAATGCCTTATTAATCTCCTATTCATTTAGAAATTTAAATTATTAATAAAATGTTAACTTAAGAAAAATAACATAAATGATATTGGATAGATGTTCAATATATTTTTTCAATCAAGAAAAAATATTTTATTATTAATAATAACAATAATAATAATATCATTACAAAAGAGAAGGTACATATGCGTTACAATTAGAACGTGATACCTAACTTTATTTTTGACAAGCAAGTGACAATCCTACCACACTCATTACACCCAAACTCCTCACTTTCTTTTTAATCTTTTGAAAAACTAGTAACAGTAATTTATGAATAGGGCAAGCTTTTTTTTTATCAACCAAAAGAACTTTATTGATGAGGTAAACCTTACAACAAAGGTATAAACACAACAATAAAGGAGAGAGGTGGGGGGAGGGGGATGAAGCAAAAGCCATCAAAGTGAAACGGCCCAATCCGAACTAAGTGGGGGTGAGCAGCGGACATACCGAGCCGCCAAAACCGACCGAACCGAACCGATCCGTCACATTTTGGACGAATGCGTGATGACGAGCGGACGGTTGCAGATTGATTTTCTCCAATCCGTCAATTTGGCAGACGGATGGCGGATTTGAGATTCCTTTGGCCGCAACCAAACCGCCAAACCGCGAGCACTTCTAATAATTTATAAGACTTTATGTTTTCAATTTGTAAATATTTTGTTTGTGTTTTCAATTGAAAAAGAATTTAAATATTCTGTTGAAAAACAGTTTTCAACTTGAATATATTTTTTGAATTGAAAAAAATAAACGTATTGTTTATCTATATTTTTTGGTTTTTAAATTTAACTCTAAAAACAATAAATAGAAAATATGATATATGTCGGTTGATTTTTGTTTTCAAAAACATATATAGATGTAACAATACAAAGACATAAAATCTCTACTACTGTCATGTTCATGGTTTTGATGGTTTGAATTGTTATTATATTTTAAGAACCACAGATTGTAATACTTTATTTGGATGAATCATGCTGTGATTGTAATATATGGATGAGCCATGCAGTGATTGTGATATTCTAAAGTTCCAAACTTTCTTTTTTTGGATGAGACATACAGTGATTGTAATAGTTTTTTAAGTCATTGACTGTAATACTTTCTTTCTTTCTTTTTTCCTTTTTTTTGAGGAAGTGCACAAGTTGAATTATGTTGAAAATTTATAAAATCTTAAACCGTCAAACCGATTCGCATCCATCTGCCAAACCGCCAAACCATTTAATCCACATCAGCCGGATTGGCGGACAGATGCGAATTGATTTTCTCCAATCCGCCAAGCTGATGGACGGATGGTGGATTGGAGGTTCCGTAGCCGCAACCGACCCGCGTCCACCCCTACAACTAGGTTGGCACTAAGACACTTACAAAATCAAATGACAACACCATACCAAGACTTTGTTGGTGAGAAACCAACAGAGACACCAGATAGAACAACAGATCAATAACAAAGCAGCAGCGTGTACCAAGGCACCAGATTATCAGAAATGCACCAGATTAGCAGATTCTATAGAGGCACCAGATTAGCAGCTTCTCAAAATGCACCAGATTAGCAAATTCTACAGAGGCACCAGATTATCAAGATGCACCAAATTAGCAGTTTCTCATACAGCTTCTCAAGCTACACCAGATTAGCAGATTAACATAGCAGACCCTCAATGGGAAATACCCCAAATAAAGAACAAAAAAACTCCAATCTAGCAGACCCTTAGCAAGACAGCACAGGAACACAAAAAACACCAAATGAAAAACAAGATTTGCCCAACTAACAAGACCAGCAAGCCCTCAGAGGAACAGTGTTACCCAATGCAGCACCCCAACATCCAACAGACTTCAACACCAAAGTTGCAAAACTACAGAACTATAGAATTACAGAACCAAACTGCAGTCAACAAGGCCAAGCTCAACAACAAATTACAAAACCAGCAAACACAGAGCAAGCAGACACAACCAGCAGCACAGAAGCAAACCAAGCAGTACAAAGCAGAACTACAGCACTACAAACCAGCAAACCAAACATACCAAACAAAACTTACAGAATCAAAAGACACAGAGCAAGCAGACAAAGATAACAGAACAATCAGCACGCACTAACAGCAGAATAAAATCTGCCTAAGGTTGTGTACAATATCATGCCTTGAGTAAGAGAAACCTGAAAGGCTGAATTTGGCTGACAAGGCCACCCTTCACTTGACAAGACCACTCAAATCCTGTAGGTTAGGTGTACACCCATTAAAAATACAATCATTCCTCATTTTCCATATAGACCAGAGCATAGCCAGAGGTACTAAATTCCAGAGTTGCCTGATAATCTTTTTGCATTTAAAGCCCATCCACCAATGTAACAAATCCACAACTGCAGCAGGTGTTACCGAATTCATATCCCATCAAAGTAACAGATCATTCCATGACTTCCAAATTCCCCTGCACAACAAGAAAATATGGTTCAAAGATTCAGGTTCGGCTTTGTAAAAGGGGCAAACATTGCTTACACTGCTGCTAAGTACTCCAATTCTTTGCAGAAAATCAGTGGTTTTAACTCTACCCTTCCAGATCAACCAACCCAAAAATTGAGCTTTAGGGGGAGCCACATTACCCTATAATAGTGAGGGTAACAACAATTTTGGACCATGATGAATAGCCAACCAATCTCTCACTATAGCAACTGTGAACTGCCCAGTTGGAGACCTCTACCACCTAATAGAATCTGGGAGGGTTGGTCTCAGGGAAGGAGCCTCTGCTAACAGGATATATAACCGATTAACCTCAGCCTCCTCCCAAAACCTTAAAGGCCTCCTCCTAAAGGATAGATTCTAACCCCCTACTCCTTCCTTTCTTCTCACAAAAAAATCCAGGAACTCCTCATTCTCGGTAGACAAACTGAATAACCTCAGGAATTCATCTTTAAGCTTAGTATTCCTCAACCATTTATCTAACCAAAAATACACTCTCTTACCATCGCCCAAAATGATTTCAATATTGGATAGGAAAAAGGCAAGTAAATCTGCATTAACCTCTACCCTAGATAGAATTCCATTCCACACAATAGACGCCCTCCTAGAAGGCTCAAGATTAGGAAACCAACCCGCTCTTAAAGCTCCATACCTACTATTAATAACCTTCTTCCATAATGCATGTTCCTCCACTCCATATCTCCACCACCATTTCAAGAGGAGACTGCTATTCATTTCCTTCAGATTTACAATGCCTAACCCACCTTGCTTCCTACTAACTATGACTGCCTTCCATTTAACAATGTGCATTTTCTTTTTTGATCAGAGCTCCCCCACAAAAAGGCTGCTTGCAGTCTATTAAGAGTTTTCGCCATAACCTCAAGTAATTTGAACACAGATAAATAATAGCATGGTAAGTTGGATAGGACAGATTTAATCAAGGTTACTCTACCTGCAAAAGAGAGCAACTTTCTTTTCCAAAGGGCCAATTTTGACTTAAATTTGTCCACCACAAGTTGCCAGGACTTACGTGACTTAGTGTTAGCCCCAAGAGGAAGCCCTAAATACTTCAATGGTAATTTTTTGCATTGACAGTTGAGTTTAGATACAAAGCCTTGTGCATGAGCTTCCTTAATTCCTACACCACGCAGCACACTCTTATGAAAATTTATCTTCAGCCCTGATATAATCTCAAAGCATCTCAAAATTCTTTTAATAGTCACCACCTCTGCCCCTTCTACTTCACAGCATAGTAGAGTATCGTCTGCAAATTGTAGGTGAGTGAGTTGAATCTCAAAAAAGCCCACTAAACACCCTTAATTAACCCCATATCTTTAGCTCTATGCAACAACAAGTTTAGACCCTCCATGAATAGGGCAAGCTTATAACAGATTGATATCTGCCACAAATTAGAAATAAGGTCATCGAGTGAACAAAAAAACCCTGATGAATTGAACTTTACCCACAAAGCGATTCTAACTTTCTCAAGTTCGCACAAAGCCATTATATTTGGTTGAGTGTTCTTAAAAATGCACATTCATTCATGTGTTTCCAAATTGACCAAAGAAGTGCAAAAGGGATTACTCTCATGATCTTCTTATGATAGGAGAAACCATACATAAGAAGGTTCATTGATTTATAATTTAGTATTAGTAATAGGTTATTGGACTCATCAACAACAACTGACATCGATGCTTCCACGCACCTAGATTTAAATCAAAAAGAAAAGGAAAAAAAAGCACACATGCATCTTGTTCCAACAAGTTACTTGTAGCCTCCTAGGGGAAGACGAGCCAGGAGTTAGGAGATGCTTTTATTGTTACATGAACTCAATTCTTAATAAAAACATGTTGTTGGTGCAGGTTTCTCCTTAAGTCCTTCTCTTAATAAAAACATGTTGTTATTAAGGATGTGATCAATTTTTTTGATCGACAAAATAAAGACACTTCATTGATGTAAAGCACAGTACATAGTACATAACAAAAACATCAATAAAGAGAGGCAAGTGCAAAAGCATCATAATGAGGTAAATCATCTCAACTAAGTTGGCACAAAAAAACTCATCCTATCATTTGCTAGCACCCCCAGAGTTGGTGAGCAACCAACCAAGGAAACAAAAAAGAAAAAGAAAAAAGGAACAAACAGCCAATAACCACCTATAACCATCTAGCATAAGCAACATGGCAGAATTTAAAAACAGAACAACCAGCAGACCAGGACTCATCCACCAAAAATAGACTCAACTAGAAATAGTTAACCTAAACCAGGACAGGTTCATCATCAGAACAGCCATTGCATCAATTCAGGTACCAGATTTATCCACCAAAAATAGGAACCCAAATCAGGACAGATTCATCAGGACAGATCAACCCCCATTGAATTAATTCTGGTACTAGACTCAGAACAGCCAACAAAACATAGAGAAACTACAACACTTCAGCCACCAAAATATATACTAGAACATACGCAACACGAAAACAGACTCAACTCAACACCAAAAAATAAACTAGAGTAGGTTCAGCCACCAAATATATAATCGCAGAGGCATATATCATTGCCTCAATGTAGACTCATCTACCAAACCAGGACAGATTCATCAGGTTTGCATCAATACAGAAACCAAAGTCAGATACATCCCCCAAACCAGACCCAACCCCCATCGCATCAATTCAGGCATGAGGCTCCGATAAAAACAAAAACAAGAACATCAATTTGTATACTATATCAGTAATACCAGGCTCTAGTCCAATTGTAATAAGAACAACAAGGCCTCAGTCATTTGTAATCCATATAAGCATAGAAACAGAACAAATAAAACAGACTGAACCTGGACAGTAGACCAGATCATAACTTACATGCTGCTCAGTCACCATTGCTGCCTCAGACCCAGGCCTTATACACTCAACCACCAGTCCCAAGACAGAACTTAATTTGCTGCATATTATAAACCAAATCATTCACAGAAGCTCCCATAGGCAATGGCGAAGCCTTTACCCACAAAGCTACTTTCATTTTCACTATGTCACATAGAGCTTCAAAATCTGGTTGAGACCCATTGAAAACACATTCATTTCTATGCCTCCATGTAGACCAAAGAGTTGCCAAAGGGATGACCATCCATATCTTCTTCTCTAACTTTGACATTTTGCAGCCATACCACCATTGCAATAGTCCATCTACCGAACCTGGCAATACCCACTGGAATCCCCACCATAATGTTTGACCATAGCCTCCAAACAAAAGGACATAAGAGAAGAATATGCTCCACAGTTTCAATATCCTCATGACAAAAAATAAATTCCAGATTAACACTCCCATCAAGTATACCAATTCGATGAAGAATGCAAGAAGTTTCACTTTACCAAGCCATGCCAACCACCCAAAAAATTGCACTTTGGGAGGAGCAAAATTATTCCAAATAGAACCTACCATTGG
The DNA here is from genome assembly GCF_004153795.1 of Camellia sinensis. Taxonomy (NCBI): domain Eukaryota; kingdom Viridiplantae; phylum Streptophyta; class Magnoliopsida; order Ericales; family Theaceae; genus Camellia; species Camellia sinensis. The sequence goes on from NW_021025931.1 coordinate 188,199, forward strand.
CTGAATAGGCCCAAGAAAGGATTGACTCCATTTATAAGCTGATGCTACACTGAACTGCCTAGATGGATCTGCTACCCACTTCAATACATCAAATTTTTCAAGGCAAAGAACTGGCGCACACCTAAGCAAACAAGCTAATCTATGTACCTTCTCCTCCTCCCAGGCCAACAGGTTTCTTCTAAACTAAAGGCTCCAAATAGCATCTGTACTCCTATTCTCAAAGAACACCCTTACTACCTCTTGCTTATCATTAGAGAGAGAGAAAAGTCTAGGAAATTCTTCCTTCAAACAAACATTAGCAATCCACTTATCAAACCAAAATTGAGCTCTACTCCCATCCCCCAAAACTATTTGAGAATTACAGAGATAAAAATTATGCAAGTCTGGATTCAACGAAACCGCATTAAGAATATCTGTCCAGATTTTAGAACCTCTACCTTCTAAAGTTGGAAGCCGTTTCCCATTCTGAACATTATACTTTGAGCAGATCACTTCTTTCCAAAAAAGTGTTATTCTCAACACCAAACCTCCACCACCAATTTAACAACAGGCATTCATTAAAAATTCTAATCCTCCTCGAGCTCAACCCACGTAGATTCTTATTCTTGGCTATCACCTCCCAATGGACCAAATGCACTTTTCTTCTGAGATCGGATCCATCCTAAAGAAAAGAAGATTTCATTTTCTCAATTTCCTTAGCCACCCCCATCGAAATTTTGAACAATGACAGATAGTACACAGACAGATTGAACATCACAAACTTAATTAATGTTAATCGCCCAGCAAAAGAGAGTAGCCTTCTCTTCTAGTTAGCTAATTTCTGCTTAAATTTTACAAGAACCAGTTTCCAAGTACTCCTCTTACCTGGGTTAACCCCCAAAGGTAGTCCCAGATACATTATAGGTAGCTTCTGATGAAGACAATTTAGATTAGATGCCAACTCTTGCAATAAACCATCACCAACCCCAACACCACATGTAACGCCCTCAAAATAATAGATAAAACCCAACATTCTTAACATGCATAGATATAAGAGAATAAAACATCCTTCCATTCATCAGAGTAGTTAAGTACAAAAATATTACATGTTGACAATAAAAGTAAATGCCCTATGGGCTTACAACTTCCCAAGCCAACACTTGGTCACCAAAGAGAGTACTAACTCAAAAACACTTTAAGCCCATGGCTTGAATTTACATGTAATATCAAAATAACAAAAATAATTAAAAGAGTCCTCAACTCCCAGAAACACCCAAGCTATGTCCGTGGTGGTAGCATATCACCTGGACCTGAAAATGATGTCCCATATTGGGTGAGCCAAAGCCCAGTAGAGATATACTAAACCAAATATAAGCAATGACTAAAACAATAGCATTTGATAGATGGTTAACACTTATAAATCAGTTATATCACATTATAGTTCCACGACAATTATGTCCATGTTACGTTCCACTTTCCTTTACTTATCTAAATCATTTCATATACATGGCTCAGAACCTGGCCAACAATTCAATGAGACTATAGCTCATATATCAACATTCCCATATTTCAAGATAGATACACATAATTGATGCATCATTATCATATTAAGACACTTCCATACTTCACAAATGATACACAGGTTTGCTGTATCAATACTTCAATTTAATACACATATTTGTTGTATTAATGGAGTCCATCCCCTATCGCCCCCCAAAGAGGTTTGAGAGTCCATCCCCTATTTTACCTCAAACCATGGAGTACATCCCCTTTCTTCTCCCACACAGTACACATATTCCAAGTATATAAACAATTATCATATACAGGGATCACTCATTGCACATAATTGATGTATTATTCCAACCGTCATATTCAATGACATATTCCATATGATTAGTTTCAGTTTTTCCTAATCAACATACGGTGTCTACAACAATCGTGACTATCCTCCACCGATAGCCCAAAGCAGTTATCTCTAACACAGAAAATAAATGCATTAAACGAATATAACATCGACATTTATATAGGTGAGTGATAGATTAATTCAACCACACCATTCAATCCCGTAATTTCCCAATTTCATGGATTTCAACTCAATTCCATATTTTCCCAAATTAATTATACCAATTAATTAATTATAAAAATTAGGGCATTTTCCCTTTTCATCAAAAATCAACCTTAAGGTTCAATTTCCTCTATTTGACACTATCAATGCCATTTTTCGAGTCTTACATACACATGGAGTTTAATATATGCAAAACCCCCTTTTATCAAATTACAAATCAAACCCTAACTTTTTCCAAAATTACCCAACATTACCAACTACTCAAAGTGCATAAAACTCATGTCAAAACTCATAAGATGGAGTAGGTTATCCCTACCTTGAAATGAAGAGCTCAAATGGAGAAGATGACCAAAACCCAAAGTGCTCCAAATCTGAGGTTTTTCAAATTAAAACGTAGCCAACACAACCCTCTATCTTTCTTACAAAGAACCTAGGGTAGAAACTCATTATAAGTAGATCAATCCCTAGAGAGAAGGTATGTAGAGAGAGAGAGAGAACGATTCCAGGGTTTGAGAAACAAAATAGATAAAAAAAATGAAGTGTTTCCCGCTGTTACCTGCTAATATAACACAGGCTCGCTCGAGCGAAGGATTGGTCGCTCGAGCGAAGGATTGGTCGCTCGAGCGATCAGACACAAAGAACTCTCGCTCGAGCATTGAAAGCCTTGCTCGAGCCAACAAGTAGAAGCCTCAAGTCTGCAACCCAGAAGCATGCTCGAGCGACAGAATGCTCGCTCGAGCGAATAAACCCAAAACATAGACCTCGCTTGCTCGAGCGAAGGAAATCTCGCTCGGTCGAAGAACTGTACCTTTCAGGTCCAGTACTGGACGCAGACGCAAGCTCGAGCGAAGGACTTCTCGCTCGAGCCACCAGATACAAAACTCAACTCTCGCTCGAGCTAAGGAACCCTAGCTCAAGCGAAGGATCTAAAACACAAAGCTCGCTCGAGCGACAAAGTCCTCGCTCGAGCAAAGACACCAAAATCTGGGTAGCAACCATTTGCTCCCAATCACACCCAACCTGTAACAATCCTGCCCAAAACATCCTATGACTCAAATACACAGTATTGAAGGACGGAAACAATATATAGACCACAACCAACATCCATGGAACCAAGTCCGGATTACACTAATCAATGGAGGAAAAACCGGATCGCTATACCACAAATAACACTCTTATGATAATTTATTTTCAGCGTCAATGCCATCTCAAAGCATCTTAAAATTCTTTTAATATTGCCTACTTCCTCCCTCTTTGCTTCACAAAACAAAATTATGTTATCTGCAAACTGCAAGTGAGTTACTTTTAGGCCATTGGACCCCACCTCTGCCCCATTGATTAAGTTTAACTCCTTCGCCCTGTTTAGCAAGATATTGAGTCCCTCAGCTACAATGTTGAATAAAAATGGTGACAATGGGTCACCTTGTCTAAGGCCCCTTTGTGGGCAAAATTCAGATGTTGGCGACCCGTTAACCAAAATAGATATCTTAGCAGAGGTTACACAAGCTTTCATCCAACTCACCCATCTAGAACCAAAGCCAAAGTCTAATAGCATATTAAAGAGAAACTCCCAATTTATTGAGTCATAGGCCTTTTCAAAATCTAATTTCAGTACAAACTTTTCTTGTTGGATCTTTTCCATCCATCAACAATTTCATTAGCTATAAGAATACCATCCAGAATATTCCGACCACCCAAACAAGTTGACTGAACCTCACTAATAATCCTGGGCATCACCTGCTTCATCCTATTTGATAACACATTTGCTAGAATTTTATACATGGAACCAATCAGACTGATAGGCCTATACTCATCCAAGCAAGAGGGGCTACCAGTTTTTGGGATTAGAGCATTGAATGAACTATTAATCCCACCCACTAAACTTGCATTCTAATGAAATTCCATCATAAATTGTAACACATCAGATTTCACAATGTTCCAACATTTCTTAAAAAAAAGCCATGTTGAAACCATCAGGTCCAGGAGATTTATTCCCTTCACAGTGCTTGATTACATTACTAATTTCCTCTTCAGTAAACTGTGCCTCCAATTGTTCCATAGCTTGTGATCCTCCAATGTTCTTGAAATGACCAGATAGTTTAGGTCTAACCATCCAAGCCTCAAAGAAATGCTTCAGAAAATGAGCCTTCACCTTAGCTTTAATTTCCATAGGGTCTTCAATCATTAAACCATTCACAACAATGGAGCACAAAGAATTCCTACTATTCCTACTACAAGCCAAAACGTGAAAATATCTTGTATTTTTATCACCATTAAGTGCCCAATTCACTCTGGATTTCTACAACCATATCCACTCCAACATTTTACTTAGCCTCCAAACTTCTCTCCGTACTTCCTTTCTTCTACTCAATTTTGAAGGAAGTAGAGGTCTGGTCTCAGCAAGCAAGTCAATCACATGAGCTTCTTCTTGAACACACTTAAGCTCATTTTCCATCTTCCCAAAGACCTCCACATTCCACTATTTTAAAGCTTGTTTCTCCCAACCCTCCACAACATACCCAGACCAACTTTTCTTCACAAAAGGTAAGAAATTCTGATGAAGTAGCCAAGCATTAAGGAACTTAAAAGGCTTAGGTCTCCAATCCCTATCATCCTCCATTAGAATGATAGGACTATGATCAGATAATAATCTAGGGAGACCCCAAAGCTTGAAATTAAAATTCTGCACCCACTCATGGTTTAGTAGAAACCTGTCCAGTCTACTCCATTTCGCCCTATCTTGAGAATTACACCAAGTAAACTTCCTCCCAAGCATAGGCATATTGTCACGACCCCATTCCGTCCCTAGTAGAATGGTGCCATGATGGCCAGTAATCCGAGATTACCAAAGGCTAACTTACCGAGTTCACACACAATCAGAGTATACATATGGGGCTTACATATGCGGAAGCAATAAATTTAAATCTAAGCAGTCCATAAGAGCTGTGCGTAGATCAAATGAATGACATACATCTTCACATAGTTTTACAACTTTGATACAATTAAAATAAAGTACAAATTACATCTTGATCAAAAGGCTTCTCAAGCCGACATATACAAAAGAAATGCAACAACTGAGCCAAGAAGCATAATCTTCAAGATGCCACAAAAAATGCAAGTCCAAAACAAGTTGTAATAATTATCTAGGCGTCACCGCCTTCCTGCTCGTCACCTACATATATATAGAGGGGGTGAGCTTGGATACTCAGTGAATGATTGTAGACACCCCATTTTTGACCGACCTTGAGACTCAGACGTCACCAGCTGAGCACTTGGTGATATTGCATGTTGTGCTTGTCCAGAAGTTTCAGAGTCGCGGCTGCGAGCCCTGCCTCCGGACTTCCGAACTCTCTGCTGTGCCTTGCCTCGGTTTGCGAACCAGACTCGATTTTCTCTGTTTCTTTTCCTGAGGGGAGGGAGAGGTCCCGTAGACCATCTCTCAGTGGCGTGGGCTACGTTTTACGGTCATAGGCCATTTTGCCCATTTCGGAGTCCGGTTTCCGGTTTTCGGGACCTTTGGCCGTGTGCCTCGGTTCGGGACGCCTAACCATCTCCGTTTGCTCTGATTTTTGGCATGCTTCTTTTTACTCCCTTTTGAGGACACTGGGGTCTGAGAAACCCACTTCGTGGCGAACGCCACTTTCGGTGCTTAACAGGTAATTTTCGGGACCCCGAACTGCGTGTTTCGGCCCCCGAGCATTCATTTTGCATCGGTTTTCGTTTATCTTTGGCAGGTGCCTCTGTTTCATCACCAGGAAGGTCACTGGAGGGTGGGAGGCCAGAAATTATCTTAGCAACCTGTTATATTCCATTTTCGCCCTCCGACAACCGTTTTTCTCACTTCCGAGCCAATGTTGAACACCTTGGAGCCATTGTCTCCAACCGCAAACCACATATTTGTGATGTACACACATGGGAGGACCCTAAAAGTTTATGGCTGGCCATTAATTCCATTTGAACCTTTTGAACCCCTCCTCAAAATGGCTTGTTCTCTCTCCTGTTTTAGAGTTTCCAAATTCGAACCACAGGGTTGTGAAGAGGAGACCTGGGAGGCCACCTTTTTGTGGTGGCCGGCCACTAAAGCAAGTTGACCCTTTTGACCCCTAGCCGGCCGGCTAGGGGGGGTGGCCGGCCGGCCACCTGCAAGCCCAAAAGGTGGCCGGCCATGTTCCTTGCATTGCACACTTTACAGCTGTATAGCTATTTCCCTTAGAAAATATCTCAATCCGGGGGATATTTTGTGGGGGAAAACCTTGGTCCTTTTCCCCCATCCTTTCCTTCCATGCTCCCCCTCCTTTTGGTCCTTATAACCAGCTGCAAGCATTGGTTTTAGAGGTTGGAAAAATTGGTCTTCAAGCTTGCATACAAAAATCCCTCTCTATCTCTCTCATTTCCTTGGAAAACCTCTAAGTCCAACACCACCATTTCTTCTACACCACCAACCTCCACCCTTCCATCCTCCATTCCAGAAGTTTGAAGGTGTTCTCCAAGGCCTAAGGAGCCACAAACTCAAGCCAAGAGGCAACCAAAGTCAAGCCTTCAAGGGTAAGTAGTATTTTTCCCTTTTTAAGCTTATTTTGGTATCTCACTTTTTCTTAAGGGCTCAACCCTGTTTGAGCCCTCCATCTTGCACTTGCTTCAATATCTCCCTTGAATGCCATTTTCTTGCATGCTTTGGCAGCCCATTGCGCTTCCATTTTTGGGCATTTTATAGAGCTAAAAATAGGCTTATTTTGAGCCCCTCTTCAACATTGAAGAAGGGCTCAACACTGTTTGGGCCTCCATGCTATACTTGCCTTTATATCCCTCTTTGGTCCCCATTTCTTGCATGTTTTGGTAGCCTATTGTGCTTCGGTTTTTGGCCTTTTTACAGAACTAAAAATAGTCTTATTTTGGCCCATTATTCATGTTTCATCAAGGGTATTTGGCTTTTTGATGAATATTTTGTAGACTTTGTGTTATAGCCACTTTTGAGCCTCATTTTGCATTGCATTTCTAGCATGTTTGTATACTGTTTTGGGGATTTTACAGTTCTGTAAATATGCATATTTTTGGTCCCTCTTCAATGTTGTAGAAGGGAATTTTTCAGTTTGGGCTTTTCATATACCACTTGCTTCTTTGGCCACCTTTTGGCCCATTTTCTTGCATAAGAGCTTAGCCATATCTATGTTTGTTTTTGAGGTCTTTACAGTTCTGTAAAGTGGCTTATTTTTGGCCCCTCTTCAATGTTGTTGAAGGGCCCTAACCTGTTTGGAGTCAGCTGCTGTGAGTTGCTTCATAATCTCATATTTAGGGCCATTTTTGCATACTAGTTTTACCCTATTTATGTTTGCTGTTTGGCCATGCTTTGAACTGGAAAAATGCTTATTTTGGGGCTTCCTTGAATCTATATTTGTATTCCATGTACCAATTATGCATGCTTTGTATAGCTGTAGTTCATTCTATGCACCTAATTTGCATTTCGGGAGAGATTCCATGCATCGGGTGTGTTTTCGCCTCATTTCGGGGCTGTTTTCCCCCACATTTCAGTGCTGAAATCAATCCATTAGCTTGTTTGCATATCATTTCCATGCATTTGCATTGCGTATGTCATTGCCTCGGTTTGCGTGCCCGTGTGCACGCATTTCGAGGCACTTCATTTTCATCTACCGGCCTCTTATGTGAGTGTGGCTGAGGCTTCTCATGTTAGCATAAGTCCATGTGGCATTCTATATGCCATTTCCATGCATTTGCATTGCATATGTCATTGCCTCGGTTTCGTGCCCGTGTGCACGCAATTCGAGGCACTTCATTTCATCCACCGGCCTCTTATGTGAGTGTGGCTGAGGCTCTCTCATGTTAGTATAAGTCCATGTTGCATTCTATATGCCATTTCCATGCCATTGCATTGCATATACCATATGCCTCGGTTTGCGTGCCGTGTGCACGCATTTCGAGGCACTTCATTTTCATCCATCGGCCTCTTATGTGAGTGTGGCTGAGGCTCTTCATGTTAGTGTACACCCATATCACATTTCCATGTCATTTGCATTGCGTATGTCATTTCTCGGTTTGCGTGCCCGTGTGCACGCATTTCGAGCATCTCATTTTTACAGCATAGTGCATACTGGTTGTATCTTAGATCGCATTCTGTCATTTTCTCGGTTTGCGTACCCGTGTGCAACGCATTTCGAGGCATCTCATTTTCATAGCATTGTGTATGTTAGGATTGTATCTTAGTCGCATTTCATGCATGTCATGCATATTGCATCGTGTTCGGATATGAGTTAGCCCGGCACGGGAAACGAGGTGCGTTTTCGTACTCCGAGTGACGGAACGTGTCCCCAATTCCAGTCACCGACACTCCGGATTCCCATGATGGAGTTAGGTTCTTGTTGTGTTTATACGTGCATTCATTACTATATTGAGTTGCACATTTCGACTCCTCTGCCATCATGTATCGATAATGCTGTGATTGGTGGCACGAGGATCGAGGCATGCATATATCTGTGAAATAAAATTGCTATGCCCCTTTCCTGCTCTCTGTTGCAGCAAATGAAGAATCAGCAAACTTCCGGAGTTTGGCCCGCTTTCCAAGAAAAAATCACACAACAGAGCTAATTGGGGCATCCCAGTGGATTTCCGCACAAGGCAGCCAGACATATATCATT